>PPHD01002837.1:1937-33926 GCA_002909625.1 Bambusicola thoracicus
AAAAAAAAAAAAAAACAGTTCAGACCAAACTTATTTTTTCCATTAGCATTTACTGCTGGTCCTGTCTCCAACATATCAGCTAGTGCCATCCACGGTGGGACAGAGAGCCAAGCAGCAGTGGATGAAGAGAAGTGAAGATGAGTCCAGGATGAGCCAATGAGAAGGAAACGAACGATGATGTAGGATGGATGAGCTTTGATGGAAGCATCAGAAGCTTTCTAGGACTCAGAAAGGACCTTAAGAGAGCACAGATGAATCTCAGTGTATTTTAGTCCTATTGTTCTTGTGAATGCCTCTTTCAGGTGTGCTGTGTTTCCAGCTTGACTCCTGACTGAAGCATTTGCACACTCAGGTGAGCATTTGTGCCTATCAGAAGACTGATTAGACTCTCTAAGAATAGCGTATGGTTCTATGTTTGTGGGTTGGCTTTTTTTTTTTTAGAAAGGGCCTTTATTTAATTCTGATCTCACTTTTCTGAGATAAATAGCAAGCACCAAAGACCCAAGTGGCGTTTTAGAAGTAAGACCCCAATCTTTTGTAAACGCAAACCTTAGCAGAAGAAGAAAGAAAAAGACGAAGTTAATGAGATGGGAGGGAAGTCTAAATTGGTTTTGGTGATGAACAATCATAGAATGGCCTGGGTTGAAAAGGACCATAATGATCATCTAGCTTCAACCCTCCTGCTATGTGCAGGGTCGACAACCACCAGACCAGGCTGCCCAGAGCCACATCCAGCCTGGGTACACAATACGATGATATTAGGCAATTTGACAATAGTTGATCTTGGTGTTGAATAAACAATTTTTTTTCAAAGACAGCAATAGAATGCAGGCCCAGAAAAGGTAAATAATAGTGGATGCCCTCATATAGAGAAAAATAAAGCAGGAAAGCTTAGCTGGAACCTCAGACGAGGCAGAAACAGTGAGTCAACAAGATCCAGCTTTTCCAAGATACAGTCCAAGCTGCCTCAGTCTCTAAAGCCACACCTTCATGTCAGCTCCTGAGCTCTGAGCAACCAAGTCACAGCTTCAAGGATGAAGTCACTTTCAAAGTATTTTAGGGAAACAGTATGTCAGTGCATGAAAGTTAAGAACACTGCTGTACGATACAGCTTCAGGAAACACAGTAAGCAATGGAACCCAGACTGCTTAGGCTCCTCAAATGCCTCCTTGAATTTCAAAGGCTGCAACAGCTAAAGAATATCCTTTTGAAACCAACCAATCCTAAAGCAGTTTAGACAAATAGAGCCCAAATTTTGACAGGGGTAGGTGGCAAGCGCGTGTCAGCAGGCACTTATTTTACAGCCACAAGCTTTAACATTAAACAGACCAAGAAATGTAACACAGCTTTACCCAGAATGGTCTCAGACTGCTGAAGTTGTTTCCAGCCCCAGTTCTGAGTCCATCCCCGTGGTTGCTGACAAGTGAGTCAAACAGGTTCCTCCCCAGAGTGTGTTGCTTAGCCAGCAAAAAGCATTTGCAACCTGTATAGGAAACAGCAATAATCTTTCTGCAAAGCCTTCTTTACTGTTTGTAGATTTGTCATTGTAGCTGTATTCATATACATATATAGCTAAACAGTATATCTTTCAGAACATTCAAAAGCTAAATAATGTCTGCAAAGCAAGAGAATATGATTTTGCTCCATGTGAAAGTTGCAGGAATTGATTTATTGGCAAAAAGGTATCTGAGGAAAGCAAAGCCATGTTAATCACAGTCTTGCAGTGCTGCAGATTGGGATTAGAATCCGCTGTACAACCATATCCAAAACCAAACTCTTGGCATGCAAGTATTTCAAAATGCACTGTGAGGAAATACAGTTTGTGTTCTTTATGGCTCATATACCCTCTTAAAAGCAGATTAAAACACATCTATGAAAGCAGTAAGGAATCACGCAGCTATATCTGAAGCTTGCCATTTAATAACAGAGCAGAATGAGCCATGGAAAAAAAGGGAAAACTTGTTATCATAATTCCAAAATCCCATCTGGGTGAGAGGAGAGGAGAGGTGGCCGCATGTAGCATTATTCAGACCATAAGAACACCTTCCCTGGACTCCCTGGGACTCACAACCCATCTTTGCAGTCCACACAGAGACATAAGCCTTAAGGGGCTCAGCAAGCTTATCTTCCCTTGTCAGCACAGCAGCTTAAAAGAGATGGACAGAAGCAGAGGTCAGATGCCAGTCTCAGTCCCGCTGAATGCCTCTTTAGGAGGAGGGGGAGGCAGGTAAATGGGCACATCATCAGACAGAGGACTAAAATTGCTAAGATGCAACCGTAAGAACAGTTAAACATGTAACATTTCTCTTTCTTTTTCCTTATTTTGATACTCACTGTAATAGTTAAAAGATACCTCAAGTCCCTAAGTCTGGAGCCTACACTATAGCAGCTTTGTTACAGACCTGGAACAGTCCCAACTGCACTGTCTCTGACCATATTCCAACCTTTGCACCCTCCTTGCTCAAGGGGAGCACAGGAAGCACCACTGGAGCTGTCAGTGTCCACACTTGGGGTGTTGTCCACCCCTGTGTGCTGGGAATGCTTACAGGGGACACAGAGCAGCGAGGCTTGGAGGGGGCTCTAGGCCTGGGGCCCCTGGAGAAGCACATCCATTTGAGCTCGTTCTGAAGTATAGAGAAGAGTAAATGTGATTTCTTAAGTTGCTCCCTAGTGCACTGCATAAGCATTTTTTCTCATTATCATCACAACAGGGCAGGCCATGCTTTACCCAAGGTCATACACTATCCATTGGAATTAAAACACCGGTGAGCTAGACGAGTGATTTTCAGTCAGTCTCTGAGTTGGAGGTCACAGGGGTCCATAGACAACAATTCAAGATGTGCCAAGTGCTGGTATGGGATCTTTTACACACTCTGCATCCAGTAACCCTTACATGTCCAATACACAAAAGATGGAGCTTGGTAGACAGCACTGAAAAAAGTAGTGAAGCACATTTTTAAAAGTAACCCTCTTAACTTCAAGGGAAAAAGGACAGATGAGATTTTCTCTGTCAAAGATGCCTCGCTATAAGAGAAGTCACCTGATTACTGAAAGAGAGTCACAGCAAACATCACAGAAAGCAGCAGTCTCAGAATAAAACACAAGATGAAACACAGAGAAGAACAAACCTAGCAATTACAACTCTGTACATCTGACTTTTCCACCGGGCACAATACCTGAGGTGAAAATGCCATTAAAGCAGATGGAGGACAGCAGACACACAAGTAGTTGTATTTGCCCCAGAGTTTATAACAAAAGGAAGCTCCTGTAGGATAAAAGCGTGCAAACCAGAATCATTCAATAAAAGTGACCTACCAGAACCAACATATCTGGCTTTAAACAAAAGCCTATATCATAACAATCTGTAAAAATATATTGATTTACATTACTTTTGATATTACGGTAACCACATAGCTTGACAGCTGGCTTAATTGTGAAGAAGGAATAATAACAGCAAGTTGCCAAGCAGAAAAAGGTATTTTGCATGTTTAAAGCAGACCATGGTGCTGCTGTGTCAGAGCTGTTCTTGAGACTTTCATATTGATCTAGCAGAGACAGACAAGTGACATTATCAGATGACAGAGAGGCATTCTGAATAACAGCGAATACAAGGAAGTAATTCCAAGAGGTATGGAAAATTGTAAAAATCAGAAGTAAAAAATAATCTCTCGATCTTTACCCACAAGCCTAGTAAATGCTGTTTTCCTATTGGGTTATGATTTTATATCACCATTACACTGCATCTTGCTTGGTAGCATGCTGTAAATCCCCTCACCCTTTCCCAGTTGGGCAGGGAGGAAACTTGATGAGGTTTAACAAGAGCAAGTGTAGAGTCTTGCACTGGGGGCAGGGGGGGGTGAATAACCACATGCATCAGCACAGATTAGGGGAGGAACCTGCTGGATAAGAGCTCTGTGGAGAAGGACCTGGGTGTTCTGTTGGATAACAGTTGGCTGTGAGCCAGAAGTGTGCCCTTGTGGCCAAGAAGGCCAGTGGGGTGCATTAAAAAGAGCATGGCCAGCAGGTTGAGGGAAGTGATCCTCCCCCTCTACTCTGCCCTGGCAAGGCCACATTTAGGATACTGTGCTCAGTTCTGGTGCTCTGCAGTTCCAAAAAAGACAGGGATCTCCTAGAAGAGTCCAGTAGAGGGCTACAAAGATGATACAGGGCCTGGAGCATCTCCCATATGAGCAAAGGATGAGTAACCTGGGTCTGTCCAGCCTGGGAAAGACTGAGGGGCGAGGGTCTGATTAATGTTAATAAGTACCTAAAGGAAGGTGGGAGGCAAATGGATGAGGCCAGGCTCTTCTCAGTGCTGTGTAGTGATAGGACAAGGAACAATGGCCTAAAGCTTGAACAGAGGAAGTTCCATACAGACATGAAGAAGATCTTTATGGTGAGGGTGGCAGAGTGCTGGAACAGGCTGCCCAGAAAGGTGGTGGAGTCTCCTATGGAGATACTCAAGATCCAGCTGGATGCTGATCTGTGTTACCTACGGTAGGGAGCTGCTTTAGCAGGGGGGTTGGACTCAATCTCTTGAGTTCCCTTCCAACCCCTGCAATTCTGTGACAGTTTATTTAGCATTGATATCTAGAGAGGAAGCTGAACATCTAAACGAGAAAAAGCGGAACGAAAACACGACCTAAATGTCAGCCCAGCCTCAGCACATCGGCAGCCCCGTGTCAACTCTTGGCAGCACTATCAGCCCACGCAGGGCTGTGCCCGGAGGGGACCCTTCCGCTCCTGTTGGTAACGCCGCGCAATGCAGCGAGCGCGCACTGCCACCCGGCGCCAAGCGGCTGAGCTGCACGGAACGGATGGGAGCAGGCGCTCCCCGAAGGCGGTCCCACAGCGCCAGGTATTCGCCCTTACCTTCAGGAGGAGGCTACTTATTGATTTATCTTTGCACAGTCGTAGGAAGGTGTACAGCTTCCCCTCCAGGCACGCAGATTAGCTGGTAGTATTTTCAAGTCTTTTTTCCATTCACACACATTCACATCTACCAGCTGGTGGAGCTCGGTGGCTCTTAGCAAGCAGAAAGACCTGCCTGCAAGCTACAAGAATTCTCTGGACTGGAAGCGAGTTGTGATCCAGCTGGCTTTTTCCCATAGAAACCCGTGGCTTTAGGATCTTGGTCTGTGCTGTCATAAAGCGTCACCAATGCACTGTACTACCTGTGAAGTTATTACCACCACTTCTGCCTATCCAACACTGGCAAAACAACGCATCGCCTTTGCGCCAGTTTGTTTGCTTTCCTGGAGGCAGGAGAATGCGCTCATACTTCTCAGCTCGTTTGAGTGATAAAACATACCTCAGAAAGGAGAGCAGCCATTCTTAAACACTTAACCCAGAAACCGAGTCTGAAGAGAAAAAGCTAAGGTACCATGTGAGCAGGTATGCCGAAACAGTCATTGAACTTGATGGTACGGCTGCTTGTGTTAGACTGAAATTATGACCAAACTTCTACATCTTCTACATTCTTGGAAAAAGCTCTTTTTTCCATACAATCAAGAAAACTGAAATTTCCATCTTCTTTAAGTGTTGGAGGTGGTTATGAAAACAACCCAGGTTGTTCTGATGCTTTTTCAGGTTGCAGAAGGAGAGACAGTGATGAGATCTAATCTGATATTCCATTTCCACCATATTCACTAAGAAATGCTGTGTTTGTACGATCTCTAGATCTGCCCTGTATTTATAATTTTGGTGACTGTGACACACGCACAGTGCTCTGGCTGAACTAAAGCAAGCAGAACGTTCTACTGTGTCGCATCACTCTCATCTAGGGAAAAAAATCAAGTGTGGGCTTTTTTTTTTTCCTAGACAGGCAAGCAATGCCATAAAAATAACTGGGATTTAAGCACATTCTTTATATTAAAAGCAAATGCTCTACTGTTCTGCTGGATCAGAGCTGTAAATCTCAGTGATGTCACAGTTTCTATGACAACCAAGTGTGATACTACATGAAGGATTATGATTTAAAGGAACGCTATTACATCTGGCTTTTCCAGCTGACACAGTCATAGCTTATCCTCCTGTACCAATCTGCTTATCTTTTCAGAGTCACCGAGCCCAGGGTCCAAAAGGGGAGGCCACAGTAGCACAGGCTGAAAGCAAGCGAAGAGTGAGAGAAGGAAGTGCTGCTCCTCTTTCTGTTCCTGCATGATTCAAGGCTGAATTATCCTTTCCCAGACAGCTGCAGCCCTTGAGCTAGAGGACAATTGATGCTGCAGCTGCAAAGCAGGAAGCCCAGAGCCAGGTAGAGCAGCAGTGCGGATGCTGTGCACCACGCTCCCTTCCTACAGAGCCCTGGTGGCCCTGGTGCCGTTCCCTGGATGCATGAGTCCTACAAGGCTGGTTCCACGTCTGACTGAAGATGTGTGTTGCATCAAACCCACACCTGAGGCTTTGAATGACTGGAATTACTAACAAGCAGGTCTGGTTCCCTAGATCTGGCTCACTAGCCGCCTCTGCTTTCTGATTAACTCATTTTCCATTTGTCTCTGCTGCTGGTAGGTTTCAGAGTGGCCTGGCCCTTGGGCTGCTGTGCATTTAGGACAGGCTGAATCACCGGGTGCTTTTACAGGCAAATGAGAGGCAGTACTGCAAATCTGTTCAATGGTCCTTTTAAGCGTGGAGCTGGCTTTGCAGCAAACAGCTCCCTTTAGATTAAGATAAATGCTTTACCAGGGAGATTGATGCCGCTGCGCTTGTGAAGTCATGATATTCCTTACAAATAAAATCAGTGACTAAAAATAGCCAGCACATTTTCCTTTCTATGAGATTATGGGTTGCTTCCTTGCAAAACAGATGAGCTCATTGAAAGATAATTTTGTGATGGCCAGATAGCTTCATCATTAGATCAAAAACCATCATCGGTAGTCCAATTAAAGCTCCTTTTTATACCAGGAGAATAACTGATGCGCTGATAAACTGCCTCCACTCATTGTTACTGCAACATCCACAGCTGCTGCAAACACATCCACGTCACTGATATCTCTCACTAAAAGGTTTTTAAATGAGTTAACTCTTCCAGGAACTGGCAGATTTCTGAGGGACTGTTTGCTTATAAGGTCTCATGCTTTTTGTTCCGTATCTTTTACTTACAGAGGCATTCAGTCCAATCAAGAGCTGATCACACACACTTCAGCAAAGCATAATATGGATGTCACATGCTATTATTCTAATAGAAGTTGAGAAAGGGCCAAAAGAGGGAACCTGGCCTTGAGGCTCCTTACCCCCAATTAAGAAGAAACAGAAAACCACCACCACCACCTAACCTGCATCATTTTGACAGAACTAGGTTAGGGAGTGCCTACACGTGTGCTTATTTTGGCAGAGCACAACTTACCAAGAGAGATGGAAGAAAAGCAGTGAAATACAGTAATCTCTTAATCCAGAGCAGCATCGCCACAACCAGCCTCAGTCATGTCGATCTGATGGCTATCATTCAATGAGCCCTGGGTCTCTTATGACCTGGCTCGTTCAGTGGCATTGTCCACTGCTGCAGGTGCCAACAGATGCGCAGCTCCTAGCACAGCTGAGAGCTGCATTCTTCCTTGAGGGGAGCAGCCATAGCTCCAGCCATCAGGTTCCTGTTGTTTTTGAGATTGATTAGTCACACAAAATACCTCTCAATGCTTGACTTCACTGCACATCCAGAAGAACCAAATCTCTCAAGTTAGCCCTTCACTGCCCTGCTTAAGGGGAAGAATGGCATGGGAGAGAAGCCCACACATTTATTTCTCAGGGGTTGGAGCTTTTGTTGTTGGCTCAAAGCAAAAACACAAAAACTATAAAGCTTTTTAAAGCTTTGTTAACCTTCTATGATGCCAAAAGCTTAAACTTCAGACTGACTCACGTATCTCCTTTCTGAAATCAACCCTTTGATTTCATGTATTTGGCACATTCTAGAAATACAGCTTATCTAACAGCTACAGATGAGCATTCTAAATGGCCATCACACCTACCCGGTGCCTGTAGAACTGCATGAGAACTTCACAGCCCAAACTGCAACTGGGAGTCAGCTACAGAGGGCCACATACCAAACAATAGAGCACTACAGGAGCTACCAAGAGCTACCAGTTGTTCCTGTTGTTTCTTTCCTCACATACTACAGAAGATAAAAATAGAAATCAAGAAAGTATGATTATAACCCACATAAAACAGCCTGAGGAGTTGGGCAACGTGTAGTACCAAGAACTCCTCTAGCTTCTTTAAATTTGAAATATAGTCATTATTTTCACTCTCAGAATCCTTGGAGCTGGGAGGAATCTTTGAAGGTCATTTAGTCCAACTCCCCTGCAATGAACAGGAACATCCACAGCTAGAGCTCAGGGCCTGATCCAGCCTTGCCTTGAAATTCTGCAGGGACAGGGCATCCATCACATCTCTGGGCAACCTGTTCCAGTGCCTCACCACACTCACTGTGAAAGACTTTTTCCTTATATTCAGAGTTCTCAGACAATCACTGTCTGTGGCAATTCCAAAGCCTATTGAAGAAACTATTTCCTCTCTATTCATAAACGATACATGGGTGCACTGATTAGATCACTGACTCCTTGTGCTTATCAAGGTAACTTCTGGTTATGCAGAACTGCATAAAATGGGGATGGAGCTCATAGTGTGACATGTATAGCTGTGAGCAGACCATGCTTAATACAGGCAACTTTCTGCAACACATCTACTCACACACAAGTCCCATCAGCATCATGTCCGCTGTTCATCATACACCAGAGGAAAGCAATAGGAACAAAATGGAAAGAGTATGGTAATATTCTCAGCAAACAAGGACATCTTCCTGCAGGGAACAGACCAGAGGAGGGTTAGGAGGAGGATCTTTCAGATCTAAGTACGGTTAACCTGGAAGAGCTGACCAGGAGATGGCGTGAGAGGAACAGATTTCAAAGAAAATCATCACCTGGGACCTGCTGACCGCAGCTCAGTCTGCCACAGTGGGATCCTGCCTCTCAGTCATGCTCAGTGACCCCCAGAGGGCTGAAGTTGGCCTTGAAAGCAGAGGAGATGCCCACCTCAGTGGCAGACAGGGGCTCGTGGTGGATTTAGCTAGCTGATTTAAGAGGTTATTTTTACTCCTCGGATCAGATTTGCTTTGGGAGTCTGTAAAATGTGAGCACACACACACACAAAAAAAAGCCCACAACAAAACATCTGAAAACCTATTTAGAGAGGAGTGGAAAGAATAACTCTTAAAAATATTAAAATATTAAGACATCTGCATTGGTTTTCAGAAGATCATGCAAGCACCATGTTTTTTGGAAGGTATCTCAGCACAAGTCAGTGACAATGAGGTAAACATGGAACATTCTCATCATGTAATCACAGCTATTATGGGCCTGTATTCATCCAGAAGAAGAAAGCCTGGATCTTCAAAGACAATTCCTTACAAAGGATGCAAAGGTTTTTTCCTACCAAGTTGATGCATTAATTCAGGTAATGCACTTCAAATTGCACTATAAAGTTCAAGCAAAGAGTACTATTGCTAGACAACAACTCTTAATTTTAATCACATCTATTTTGCTGTTCAACGTATTACAAAATAAATATTCTTCCTCCTGTGGTTCATACAGCTTTCATCTGTTTTCCAGTATTTGCTTTGGCTCCGACTTTTGTGGGCTAAGGAATTAATTTTTTACAATTGCTGTGCTGAGCTGTGCCACAGAACCTCTTGGGTTGGAAGGGACTCAAGGATTCTCTAGTTTCAACATCTTGCTTCCACAGAAAGGGTTGCCAACCACTAAATCAGGCAGTAGATGAGGTTGCTCAGGGCCCCATTCAACCTGGCCTTGAACACCTCCAGGAATGGGGCATTCACAGCTTTTCTGGGCAGATTGTTCCAGCACCTCAGCACCCTCCCACTGAATATTTGTCCCTTGGTATCTAAGCTAAATCTCCTCTCTTTCTGGTTAAAATGCTTCCTCCTTAATCAATCACCCATGCAAAAACTTGATTTCCTTCCTGTTTATACGCTCCCTTCAAGTACTGGAAAGCCACAATGAGGTCTCCCTAGAGCCTTCTCTTCTCCAGGCTGAAGAAGCCTAGCTCCCTCAGCCTGTCTTTATAGGAGGGGTGCTCCAGCTCTCTGACCATCTTCATGGTCCTTCCCTGTACCTGTTTCAAAAGTTCTACATCTCTCTTGAGCTGGGGCCCCCAGATTTGGATGCAGTACTTCAGTTGGTGTCTTAAAAGGGCACAGTAGAGGGAAATAATCATCTA
This sequence comes from Bambusicola thoracicus, assembly GCA_002909625.1. Lineage (NCBI taxonomy): Eukaryota > Metazoa > Chordata > Aves > Galliformes > Phasianidae > Bambusicola > Bambusicola thoracicus. Next base: position 12,171 of record PPHD01002837.1, read on the forward strand.
TCTCCCTTGTCCTGCTGGACACTCCTCTGTTGATGCAACCCATGTTATTTTCAGGCTGCAAGAGCGCACTGCTGGCTCATGTTAAGTTTCTGATCTACGAGAACCTCCATGTCCTTCTCCCCAAAGCTCCTCTCAGTGAGTTCTTCTCCCTGTCTGTACATGTATCTGGAATTACCCCGACCAAACAGCAACTCTTTGCACCTGGCCTTGTTGAACCTCACAAAGTTCATGCAGGCTCACTTTTCAAGCATGTCCAAATTCCTCAGGATGAAATCCCTTCCTTCTATTGTATCAACTGCGCTACTTGGCTTGGTGTCACCAGCAAAACTGCTGAGGGTACACTTGATTCTACTGCGCAGGACATTAATGCAGACATAAAAAGAACACCAGTTCCAAGACAGATCCCTGAGGGATACCACTCATCACTAGCCTCTACCTGGGCATTGAGCCATAGGGTCCTATGGTCCAGCTCTACATGGACACCATAAAAAACTAAATTTCTCCACTTTACGGGTAAGGATATGGTGTGGGACCATATCAGAGACCTTGCACAAGGTCTCCAGGTAGACAACATCAGTTCCTTTGTCCACCACTCCAACACAGAAGACCACCAGATTGGCAAGACACAATCTACCCTTGGTTAAGCCAAGCTAACCTTAACATCTCTTCAAGGACGATCTGTTCTATAGTCTTCCCAGGTACAAAGGTGAGGCTCACCAATCTGTAGCTCCCCAGCAGCCTGTAGTTCCCCAGGTCTTACTTTCTCACTTTGTTAATAATGGGAGTAACATTTCCCTTTTTACAGTCAATGAGGACTTTATCTGCCAAGAATTTCATCATGTGAATGCAGCATATGGCAGTCTGACACACAGCTGCCATTGCAGATCCACTGGCAGTGGTTACAATTTAACGCAGTAAGAGGACAATATGTTCATATTCATGTTCTAAAGCTAATCTATTTCATTTGATTAAACTGCTACATTTTCACAGTGGAAAAATGCAGTTTTGAGGAGCAGTCATTAATTATCCATTACTACTTCCCCTTTTTAATATTCAATGCATTTCACTTTTTCCCCAGCCTATTTTCAACAAGGAATCCTGGAAACGGTTCAGATTTGTCTTGATCAAACCTATGTCCCTACTTCATTTGCTAATATGATAAATATTCAAAACAAAGAGTTTTACAATAATTCTATTTAACATTACTGTTAAATTGTGATCTTCCAAGGCACTCCTTCCAGTTACTTACTCCAGAGGCACTGCTGTTCCTTCCAGGCTTTTTAGCCATCCATAGGCATCCAAATGTTTTCACCCAGACCCTCATGCTCAGTATCACATGGCTATGCACACAACACTGGAGGCCACACAGGTGAGAGGGTACTCAGCTCTAAGGAGAAACTAGTCCTGCACTCCCTGGAACCTCCCTCCTATGCACTGCCTGCACTGGATTGTTCTCAACCTGTTGGTCGCTTTGGAACGATGCTTCCTGATTAAGGATACTGAAGAGTATTGCTCAAAGTAACAGAAGGAGACTGTATGACAAGTGCAGGCAGCGTTACAATGTTTTCCTCTGCGCATCAGAAGCTGGCTTTAGTACCTGGGATTCTTCTGTGACAGGTGCAATCAGGCCAACTGCTGATAGATTGCCATCACATTCCCTATATTTATTTCATACTAACTTTTTACATTACTTACTGACTTAGCTGTCAGCTGACTACTGTTTCTTTTGCAAAACATGGTAAGAAATGTTTGGAGAACACCCTGCCAGCAACCTAACTACATACTGTCTCAAATGTTTTTACGTGCTGTCTGCAAATATCCTCGTCTTCCTCCACAAGAAAACTTGTAGCACATATTTATAGCGCAGGGACCCCTAAAAGGCAGAAATGAGATGGGAGATTCATGCTAAATACTTTTCAGTCTCAGAATAGCAGACCCTGTCTCTCAGAGAGAGTTTCATGGCTCATTTTCAAGGCTTACTAAAGCATGCAGCACGCCTCGGGGAGACAGCTGGCTGTCTCCACTCATTTTTGCCCTTTGACAGCTCCCCTCCTGCAATCACATAGAGGAACAGCTGTCCAGGATGCAGCTATACACATTGAACAAGAGAAGCAAACACCAAACAGCATGTGCCCTTTTGTTCAGAGAAACAGGAGTACAAAAGCACCCTGCATCAGAGCAAACCAAAGCTTCAGCAACTGGAAATGAGTACAATACATTGATGCTGATGTGAAAGTCTTCTGGCAGAGCTGATCTCTCTTCAGTTTGAGTGCAAAGCATTCAATGTCCTAGCAAGCAATGTGATTTCAACTCCATCTATTCCCTGTATGACACTTCTTAGCCGCAAGAGTGCACCCTTGCAGTTTGCACTAAGCATTTCCTCCCTTATTGCAGTCTCAAGGTTGATAACACCTTAAACTTAGCACTAAGTATAGTCCTGTCCCAGTTGCTTTTATTGCAGCCACTGATACATACTTCTTTGCAAACGCTTAGTTTGATGTTAAATCTGGTTTAGAGCACAGCAATGGAAGGGTAACAAAACACTTTTTACTAGATTTAGGATAGGTACTGTTTTATGCACTAACAAACCCTGCTGAATGATATCAGTAAAAAACCTTTCCAAAGGAATAATGCAGTTCTTTCCAGACAACCTGCTCTGGTTCCCTCACTACAGTACCTTTTCCCTATCATGCTATCAAGTATTTAACACCCAGTTCCTTACCAGATGCTGTCTACGTTTTGGTCAATATTGTGAAAAAAAAGTTTTTGTAGATCAAGCTTCTCATGTCTCAGAGTTGAAAACCAGGTGCATAATATAGAAATACAATATATGACATTCATACTTGATTCTAAATAAACACTAATGGAGCCACAACCTTTTGCCCAGTATACATACAAGGCTCCTCTTTCTTAGAGAAAGGTTTCCATTGATTTTGCCTTCTCCAGCTGTGCTTGTTCATTTCTGCTCTAGCCCAACAGAAGTGGGCACCTAAAGAGGAGGAGGATCCACGTGTTTCCTACTTGAGCCATCCTTGCTGAGACCCTATGAAGTAAAAGGATAGATAGAGATAGGCTATTTCACAGCCAGAAGCACCCTTCCTGGAACTTTAATGCTGCCTTCCCAGAAAACATTGCCTCTGGGAATAATGTTGTACTTCGCAGAAGTAGATGCATCACTGCTGACAAGTCCACTATTTCTCAGCCTTTACTGCCCTTGACAAAAGACAACATAAAACCTGAGCAAACCCATTTTAAGACACAAAGGCTCCAGAGATTATACACTTATTCCAGAGAATTATTCATGGGCTGACAAATGTTTGTACCACTTTGATTTACAGCCACACTGCACTGTTAGACTACTTGTGAGGTTCAACTGATCCTTTCAGGAGCTGCCCAGTCTATATGTGCCGCAGAGACAGGAGCTGAGTTGTGTCTGACAGCAGTCGAACAGCTGAGTCATTTTCCCTGCTTTGTCTCAGGTCTCACACGTGGGACCTTTCATCACCCATGAGGTCAAGCAAGTCACACAGCCCACTGGTGTCCCCTTTGCATTCTCACCCATCTCATTATTCAGATCCCTAGCTCTGAAGAATGTGGGTGTTTTCTTACAAAAGGAAAACACAGCCAAGATTACAGGTGTGGCTTCTAGACAGGTACAGTCGAGTAGAAAACAGGAAAGCAAGTTTGAGAGCAATTGCAGTCATTAAATTCCCTTGAGAAGAGGCAGGTAACTAATGTGACAAACTGTTCTGGATAAAGAATGGACAGTGTAGTCTCTGCAATGGTCTACGTAATAAATACTGGAGGTTGATCTAGGAAATTATCCAGTTTCCCAGAGACCTTAAAGAGATTTTGTTTTCAATTTCTTAAATAGGAAGAAAGGAAAACTTCTGGCAGGAGAAAGGATTAAACAAGGAGATAACTCATCTATGCCTTTAGTAAAGTGGATGTGTGTTGGAGAAAAAAAAATTGTAATAATGAGGGATGGCTGTAAGTACAGAGCTGTCTGAAATGTTAAAACAGAGGCAGGATGTTGCTGCTAAGTGTTGGTATTCTTACCAGCAAGTAATCAATAGCTGCTGGATTAAAAAAGAAAGTAGGACAGCAGAAAAATAGCACTTTCAAACAGGAACAACAACAACCACAACCCCATCCTCCATAGGCTGCAGAGATCAAGACTAGGAAACATGTCAGTGAGTCTGATCCCCAATGGACAAATATAAACATGCCCCAGATCTCACACAAGTAGCTGATTAGTACCAGCTGCATGGACAGGAAGAGAACAGCCACCAGAAAAAAAAAAGAGACTTGACTCTGTGGTTGGCACTGGGAGGGAGACGATGGCAGGGCAGCGAGCCTTGGGCGGGCAGGTGTAGTAGGTTTAATTAGCTTGAGAGCATCTCAGTTGACAAAATAGCAAACTGACCTTTCAATCCTCAGCTGCCACATTCTCCATCAATAAAACAGGCAAAACAGCCCGTGGAAGATGATGAGGGGCTTTAATATGGGAGCAGTCCAATTACCAAAAGGAGGATTTAGTCTACCTCAGCAGTTAAGACACAACAGCAAAAGCTGCAGCTTCCAGTTGCTGGCTTTGGACTTACAGGAAACTTCTTAAACCTGGAAAGGTTTCTGTGCTAGAAGAACAACCAAATCTGCTGCAACCTCAGGCTCTCTTGTCACAAGTCCATTAAAAGCAGTCATAGGATGTGTTCAAGCACAATCCCTCTAACAAGAGGTGTGCGGTCTGGCATCTTTTCCTCCAGAATATGTTTTCTTGCTTGAGTTTATTCAGTCCTTAACCTTCTTCCTTCTCTATTCCCCCCACTTCTTCTCTCCTGCTTCTGCCCCACTGTTCCCTTCTACAGTCTTTATGGTATTACTACAAAGAGAAGATCTGTGTGATACGAATGTTAATCAATTTATGTCAATGACTCAGAAGTCAATAATGTAACGAAGCCTAACCTCATTAGCCAGTGCAGTACACTACCTGCCAAATAGCCACATACCCTAAATACTGCTTTCCTATTATGCAGTAAAAGAACATGCTAACTTCTGAATTTTGGTGACCTTTGCTGTTTTACCATTTACTGCAGAATAAAATCCAGGAGTTATTAATTTGCACAGAAACCTCAGAGAGCTAAAAATGCAAAGGCACCTATAGAATAAATGAAGTCATGCAGTCCTCGGGCTTCTATTGAACTGCTTTGGCTGTTTTTCAGTTTAGTCTCTCAATACTATGACCTTACAGATACCAGACTAATTTACTCTCTCATTTCACACCACTAACATGACTTACCCATCTGAAATAAAAAACACAGCTATGGACCTACATTTGCTCACCATGCCCATTTGGGAGCAAAGCCAGCCAGCCAGAAACAGGCAAAGAAGGAAGAGACAATGGTGCATAAATGATGAGACACTGTTTATCTGTTCCTTGGACTTGGCATCCTGCAACACCTTTCCCTTGCTACCACAGCTTAAAGCTTTGTTCAAAAGCTTTAAGCTGCCCCTAACGCCATTCAGTGGAACTGGCACAGATTTGGCAGTAGCATTACCATTGGAAACATCAGACAGGAGTGGCCCCTGGTTTTCTAAACATTAATGCTAGAGGAGAAAAATGGAGGATTTCCCTTTTAATTGTTTTGGGCCTGATCAAATGTGCAGAACAAAGGGATAAAGCATCAGATTTTTGGCAGTGACACTACTGATCTGCACACCACTCATCCAAACACCCAGCTGCTTGGAAAGGCTTTTCCTAGCTCTTTCCCAGACTTCTGTACGGGGAGAAACCCTTGGAATTTGTTCCCCCAGTTTCCAGCAGAGCCAAGGCAGGCAAACAACCCCTGTGTCCAGGTTCTCTACTACTTAACATGACAGTGTGCCTTGCCTGCATAGGCCACACCTCTGCCAGAAGCTGCTGTTGCTATCTTCCATATCCAGATATGGAATAACCAGGCAGCAGTGAGAGCTTGAAACCCAGCTGTTTTTTCTTGCAATCCAGGTTAGAGACAATGCCCAGACCTCCTCTGGCCCCTAACAACAGACAGCAAGCAGTGAGTCATACCACTAACAGCAAAATTGTATTCATTATTTACCAGTCTCCAGGGTCTCTGTGCTGCTTGGAGACAGCCTGCATCTCCTATCAATCATTTAACACGTTCCAGTTCAGTGCAGTTACACACAGCTCAGAGCACAGATCTTGTCCAGAAAAGCCTCTCACTTAGTGCTCTTTCCGCTGCAGCTCCCTCCTGTGTCTCATGTATCTCTTCCAGCCTCATAACTTCTTGACAATGGTGCACTTGAAAATTTAATTTATTGCTCACAAAAGGTGTCAGGCTACCAGAACTCAGAGCTGCAGCCAGACGCTCACCCACAGCGCAGGTACTGCCTGAACAACAGGCACTTAAGTCGCACGACACTGACCTGATGATGCGTCTTGGCCCTTTTTGAAAGGGGCAGTCTCTGATGACCAGCTAAATGCGTTTACAAACTCGTTTCTGATTTCTTCTAGCTGAGAACACTGTATGTTCAACCATACAGCGTTGGACTAAGTATTCCTCTGGCCTTTGTCCAGCCCTGTCCTCTGTCCTGCCTGTCACAGTGACCAAACTAGATGCAGAGGGAAGAACATGAAAGAGAGATGCACTGGTCCTGAACACCCTGCCACAGACTGCAGCTTAGAGACTTCCTCATTTCTAAGTATTTAGTGGTGCCTATATAATATGAAAACCTTCTTCTCAAAAACTATTGGAAATATTTAGCATCTGCAATCCTAAGGTAAGAAGTTCTACAGCTTAACTGCATGTTGCAATAGCCACTGCACTCTTCTCCCTGTTTTGAAAACTCCACGTGTTGCTGGCATAGATCAATCACAAGATACAGGACAAATCATCTCTACAGCTTGGCTTTACCTGGTATAGAAGGGGATTAAGAATGAGCAGACTTCTTAGAAATACCCAGACAACTCTGGATGAAGAGCTCTAACACTGTTGCTACAAGGAAGATGATGGTTACACCCTAGCAAACAGGCAACCATTAAATCATTAAACAATAAATTTTTAGGTCATAGGTTGTCTGGAACAAATATAAACAAGCTTAGAAACAAGCCTCCAACTCTTTTCTGATCCTCCATAGAAATCCAACTGCTAATGCCACAGTGCTACTGTACCATGGTCACTCCCAGAGAAATAGCCGAGGGAGAGTGGACGCTACTTCTGCACTGACTATTTAGCAGTCAAGGTGGAAAGGATTTCGAAATATTCAATCACAGTTTTTAAAGAAAAATCATAAACAGTGGAGTTCTGAGTACTTCCCTTCCCCATCTTTGATAGAAATCTGACAGTATAAATGGAAACCAACTTTTTATTAAAGAATTAAAACAATCTTTGGCAAAACCAAATCTTTGCTAAAATAATGCAAGCAAATCTTCTGAAAATCCTTTAAGAAATCAAAATGCCAACTGATGGCAGGAGGGAAATAGCAAGGAAACCCTTGGCAGTCAGGTGACTTACGAAGATAGAAAATTAGATATGGCAGAGAGGAAGAAATAGGAAGATCTTAAGGACAAGTTCTTGTAGAAGCAGCAACACGCCTGCCACCAGGCTCAATGGGAGGAGGTACATGACCTTGGCACTGATGTAGGTACACAAGCTAAGACAAGCTAAGCAGCTGCTGCTCTTTTTCTGATGCAATTCCAAACTGCTTAAATTCACTGAAAAGATTATTTGGTTGGGTTTTATCTAATGAGAACAGAGGAAGCCAATAACAAACATAACATACTGCAGGACTTTGGGCAAAGCTGAAGTGCTTTGCTCTGTGTGAAAACCCAGGAGTACATATTTGGTAGATTATGTCTTCTGAAGAGTAATCTTAGTTGACAAACATAGAATACTCTGAAGCAAAGTATTTAATGACCACAACAAGCCCAAATATCTATTTCCTCAACTCTTTTTACAAGAAAACACGATAACCTTTAGTCAACAACATACACTGGTATTTGTCTGCTCTTTAGGCATTAAAGATTTGCATTAGCAAGTGTTACTACTCGTGCCAACTTTCTGCTTATTTTGAAGAATTCTTGAGATTCTTGTCCATATCTTTTGAAGTATATAATGCAAAATATCATCTTTCTGATGGCTCTGGCATACTTCTCCCCCCTGTCAGTCATGGCAGGGACTTTCAGCTGTCTCCCAACCTTTTTCACAACTTATTTATGCACAGCTATTCTTAAGTCAATGCATTCCTCATGGTTACACAGGAGACAGACTGGCAAATATACTACATGAAGTAATCAGTTTCAGTAACTGTGCTCTTAATGTAAGATGACAGCCCTTCACTCAGATTTTGCAGTAGAAGCCCTGGTATTCAGAACTGTTATTTTTAGTTTGAGATGACACAGTAAGATATTAAAATTGAACTGTCCCCAGGCCAGGTAAAAGGAGGAAAGTCTATGTGTAATTGTAACACACAGAGCTCTGTGTAGCTCTGCTTTTCCCTATGTGAGTGAGGGATGATACCTACCTGGCCAACAGAATTCAGCTTAGATAAAATCCAATCTGCAGAATATATCAATTAAAACTTCCATTCTTTTATTGTATAGAAGGTTATTCATATGTAGATATATTTTCCACAAGGGCTCAATTTGGCAGAATTTACTAAGTGGTGTTTCAGCATTCTGTCCAGCCTTGTTCCACCAGAAAACAAGCTTCAGTGTGACCCCTTATCTAGGGACTGCTTTTGGAACTCAGCTTTCTTTTTAAGTCAAACAAAAAGACAAAGAAATTGGAGGAGAATAAGTAGAACAAATGAGCAAGATCACCAAAGTAACTGAAAAAGAGGACTTAATCTTACTGCACAGAATACCTGCAATAAACGCAAGATTTGAATGCTAAAGAAAACACTGTGCCACATAAAGCTCAAAGCGAGTTGCTCCTGCAGTCGGGTGAGTGACCTGTTACATCCAGGAAAATTAGCTTTGTCCTTGCATTCCACATCATTTCTCCAGGACAAGAGCAAAATGACAAAACCCATTAGCATCATTATGCTTATTCACAGCTCTTTACATACGCCTGCCAGATTTCACAAGGCTGCCCTGAATCAGCAACTTTCATTTTTAAACATACAGATGTGTCTGACCTGGCACAACCACCTCCCACACTGCTGGGTTTGTGTGTGTTCCATGGGGTACCTCCATCCTGCAGTACAGCTCTCCCAGCTGGCTACAGAGGACAGAGCTCTGGTGCCCAAGGCAGTATGGAGCCCTACATAAGCTGCACACTACCTAAGGAGCTCTGTGATGCCAGTTTTGAGTCCTACCACAAACCACAGGAATATGCTGAAAGCCAGCTTTGGGATGGGCCTATAGAGAGATGTTTTGGGGTCACACAATTTCCAAACTGGGAGAGAATGGAACTGGATCTTGAAGCTTTGGTTGTATTTCCAGGTTGATGCTTGGGGTTAGGCCAGATGGGATTCTGAGCAACCCAATCTAGCTATAGATGTCCCTGTTCATTGCCGTGGAGTTGGATATGACCTTTAAAAGGTCCCTTCCAACTCAAACGATTCTGATTCCCAGTGGCTTTTGCTGCTCCTTTGGTTCTTTCAAAGCTGCTCTCAAAAGTTGCCTCACTGAGTGCTGGCTGCTGACTTCTTGTTACCTACTTAGGCATGGTTTGATGTTCCCTTAAGGAGAGATCCATCTTGCTCAAGTGTCCATGCTCTTCAGCAGACCTGTCTAACAGGGCACAGAGCAGCCTGAAGCATAAGCACAACCATTTCCACAATTTGCAAGTCATATAATGCACAAATACTTACACCCAATTTCTCTAGTGCTGTGCAAGACGTGAAGTCAAACTTGTATTAATTGCTTATTTTCTTTCCAAAATACTTCAGTGTCATGAATAAGTTTATCATTACACCAGTGTGAGAGCATTTGCTTGACTGATAGCTCAATTGAAATTCATGCATCTCCGTTTTCTGGCTGCAGAAATATTAAGAGAACCGTGAGTGGTAATACACCATATATAATCAGAGTGCTTGGACTGACTCACTTCTATGACTCATCTGTGACACCATTCAAGTGTTTTAAAGACTGGGAAAATAGTATTATGTTGAGCAACACACAGACGGCCTACTTCATATAGGAAAAAAGTAAGTGTTTTTATACCTCATGGCAGTAGTTTGAAATTCTCTGAAACATGTCAGCAGTTCTAACTCATCTATTACATTTGCAAGCAGTTAGTTAAATGGTTTGGTACCTAGTGCTGCAGGCATTCACTCAGACCGACAAAACGGTTGGTTTAGCTTATTGAAAATGCAGGACACATTGGAATGATGATTTTCAGGTTCAGACCTTTGTTGAAAGGCCAAGCAAAAAGCGCAAGCATACTACAGACCCCATGCATTGCTAGTGTCGCTGCAATCTGGTCACAGTAATGATCATGTCTTCACAATATCACATCTTAATTAGAGGAAGGAGAGGGCACAGGGGAGCACACCAGTCTTAACTTCACCAAACATGCTGTATTTGTTCATTCATAAGCTAGGATGAAAGAACAGAATGCAGCCATGTAAGCGTATACATGATGCACAGATGGATGTTTTCATTTTGTCTTGTTCTTAAAAGAAAAACCTGCTTCAAAGATTAAATGCAAGTATTGCCTAAGCTTTTGCTGATCTAAAGCGTACAGGAAAATGTCTGTTTGCTGTACTTGGGAAAGGATCTTACGACAGCCAAGATATTTCACTCTTATCCAAAGCAGAAAATTCTTGTCCCAGCCATCAAGAACATAGGTTTCCCCTAACACAAAACAGGCTAGCATCAATTCTGCATGACTGATTACTAGCAAACTTATGTGGAGGGTTGTTAGAGCTAGGGTAGTATGGTCAGGTCATGGTTGGACTCAATGATCCTTAAGGTCTTTTCCAACCCGAGTGATTCTATGATTCTATTCTCTGACAGAAATTATTCCATTGAATTTTAAAGCCTGGTTGCAACTCCATAGCTTCAACCACAAAGAATAGAAGATTAAATAACATCAGTCTCCATTATTAAATGCATCATCTTGAAAGCTCACAAGCATGCATAATTCCATAGATTTGGTGGTGTTTGTTTTGTTGCTGTTTTTCCCCTCCAAAATGGCACTAATTTCCTAATATTGTCTCAGTGACCTCATGATGTTAATGCAAGCACACAGATGACATTACCAGAGCACAACAACTGGGGAAAAAACTTTTTGCAACCCTCTTAATGATTCTATTGTGTTGCTCCTTCTAAGGAAAACCATTATAAAATTAAAAACTGGTCAATTTGCGTCCTGAATGTCTATTAGAGAAGTCATTAAGATCCCATTATTATAAAAGGAAAACAACTTTAGAACAATGCAGCAGAGACCCACTGATGAGCTCTCAGTGTGAAATAATAACAGAAAGTACACGTGGCAGCCTCTCTCCTCTGAAGATGAAGTAAGATTCCTTGAACAGTCATACTGCATATGCAAAGCTGTGGGTTTGGTTTTTTTTTTTTGGTTTTTTTCCTTCTCCAGTAAAGTCCAGGGAAGCTGAGTATTATCACCATGGGTGGTTTGACAAGAACGTCAGACAACAGTAATTCACTTATCACATCTTCAGCAAAACTAGATGGCATGGAAAATGACTTCTGCTAGAGTCCGTAATTCAGGTAAGAAACATCCGCAGCCTCAGTGCACAAGTGATGTTCATGCTGCAGTCTGACTAACTTCTGTCATCGTGCAGAATTGAATGTCTGTACACTGATTAAATCTGTCTGCACAAAAACCATGGTGAAACTCAAGCATTTTAATTTAAACCATTACAAGCCTTGGAATAACTAATTAAACTTTCCAATCCTGCAATATTTCCATAGCCCTCCATTAAAATATTGAGTTAGAAGCAGTAAACATTTTAATGCAGTTATAGCAGCTATATTTCCATCAGCATTGTTTATATCTGGACTGTGATGTTTCAGCAGACTGAGTTAACATGGGAGCTTAATGGCAATTTAGTCTAGTGACGCATCTGGTCTGCTTAAAATTCATTTAAAAAAATGTTGACATAACACAAGACCAACCTTGGGTCCACTGAAATCAACAGCAATGCTCTTGAGATGGACACTGACTTGTTGAACTAAAGCATTTTGGGAATAATCCACCATCTCTTCCGAGAATCACTTAACAGGTTCTGCTTTTGTAACACGATGCACAGCCCAACACAGTGCAAAAGAAAAATTCCCATTCCTTGTGTTGTTCCACACAGCTATTGTCAAGGTACATCCTGGTTCTGTCACAGAAGAACTGGGTCCCATCAGAGCTAGTTTTCACTTTCCTTCCTCTGTTACTCCTTCCTGCCTTTTTGAAAAACAAATTATCTTATGCTCAGCTCTCTCTGCTTAAGCTATCCTACTGCAAAGGGGACTATCACTTCTTGTTCTGAGGACCTTATTCCAAGAACTGGCACATTCTTGTGCAATCCTTCACCATCCTACAGCATGTTGTGTCCTTGACAAGATAGACCAAAAGCACTATAAAGCCAGATGACTTCAGTATTGCAATGACCAACAGGCAGGCTCTACAGGATACTCATACCTAATGAGGTTTGCTTACTCCTATGCCTTCATTACTTCACTATGCACTTCTACCATCTCCCAGTGACACTAGAAGATTTGGATGATTGAGATAACCATTTCTTCCCAAACTCTTCTTTCCAGGAGCATCACAGGAAAAAATTACATCAATCTGAGAAAGCCAAATAACATTGGTGTAGTGTAACCAAGAGAAGGTTTTTATATTTTTCTTCTCACTGCTGAGATAACCCAGTCAGTATTGCTTCTACTTGCTCTCTATTCCACTACCAAAGGGTGATTGCTTTTCTGATATTCATCATAGTTTTCCTTTTGCCAAGCCTTCATTGACTAATCTTCGAACAAATACACTCTCCTCTTCAGCGTTAGTAAACTCTGGAGTGATCCTAAGACAAACCTCACACTGTGTCTATTGTATATATATACTGAATTTCACCTTCTTGGAAAACAAAGCCCACAGTACTGGGTGCTGCCATTGCTGAGGGCAGGGTTGGACACACAGAGTTCAAGACAAGCCTAATTGTTATCTCTCTATTTTATCTTACTCCAGATTCCAATTACTGCAATAGGACCTTCCACTGGCCTTAAATATAGCAGAACTGGTCTAGCTCCACTTATTATTTGAAATGCTAGGAAGAGGCAGAGGTAGTGAACACAAAGCTGTAAGAGCTACATTCACTGCAGTGATTACACACTGATTTGTGTGGAACAACAAATGCTCAGATAACCATAAAAAACAACTCGTGCCCAGATGTAGCATCATCAGTAAAGATAAAGATTATCAGTAAAAGTCTGAAAGGACTTCATTGTGAACAGCACTAAGAAAATGCACTGTAGTTTCAGATGAACGTATACAGCAAATATGTAGATAGAAAATATAACTGAAGCTTGAGTCACTGTTCCAGAACTATGTTTTTTTTTCTTCCAAACAACTCCTGGAAATAATATTGCTACATGCACATAATACATGCTTAAAACTTAGTCCAACAAGGTACACAAGGGTGAGTTCAGCTTCATATATAAGTATCCAAAGAGATGCTTCAGGTCTATTACCAACTTAAACAGCTTGCTGCATTGGCGCTTGTCCAGAAATCCTTTAAAATTAATTGTAAGAAAAATAGGTGTTTAAATAGAAAGGGCAGGATACAATAACTGATAGAGGTAACAGAATGTCAAATCACTGAAGTCTACATCACATCTGTAACTTTTCATCCTATACCACACAAAGTAACTTCTGCCTTCACACAGTGCACGTATGGCATGGTGTGCTGCCGCAGATTACTCCAGCCATGATGGAGGCCAGAAGTACATTTTGAGCTTTAAAGATTACCTGCCCAGCAAATCCCAAGCCACAGTTCACAAGGACTGCTAAATAGGGCACTTCCTGGATGTCAAGGTTACCATGAATCCCATGAATCACCACAATCAGTGCTATCTTGTAGACTTCCCGGATAGCTTTGGATACGAGTCCTGAGCAGCCCAAACAGCCACCACTTCATCCCAACAAGCAAGCAATATTCCAATGAAGACGGAAATGTTATAATGGCAAATCATGTCACAGCTGACTATTTCACAGAGAGGATCAGCTGGAATGATCAAACCCAGCCCCAATTCACAGACGTCTCCCAGGTGCCAAAACTCACAAAATGTGTCCCATCTAGCTGCCAACACTTTCAGCTGCCACTACACATCTTGATCAGAACGCATAACAAAAACGTGAGGCATGGTATATGCTGATGGTGCAGTATTGCCAAATATAATGTCTATCAGTATCATAGGCCTAGCAAGCTACAAAGGGAGTAGTATTTCTTTGGCAATCCTCATCCTCAATACCAGATACTGGTTAGTAGAATCCAGGCCAGAAAGAGGCTAGGAAAAATCTTTCAATACAGAAATGCCTTACTGACAGCACAGAGGAACAAGGAGCACCACAGATGTTTCACGCTTTTCTATGAAGCACCCTGCAGACTGTGCTGCAGTTGCTGTAGCCTTATGCTCTGCTCAGGTTTAGGGTTCAAATTCTGCATGATTTACTTCCCAGCTCACTCTTCTCTCTGCAAACAGACCAGATAAGTTCAGAAGACCTGTTTGCATCTGAACCCCAGTGCATGCATCAATCTGCAGGACCGAGGGACACTCAAAATGAATAGAGCTCCTGCTAACCTATTTTTCTAACACTGATTCTGGTGCAAAGCTACAGAAAAACAGAACACATTTAAATAATGCTTTCAGGGTCTTGCATCTGTCACAGTGCATAACAAAAAGTCACGCTGGGAATCCATGGAGATTTAGAGACATATGGCTTGGCAGCCCAATGCAAATTCCTGTTACCACATTAAACTAATTGGCTCTAAAGAAGGAAAAATAATTAGGGGAAAGAATTCACATGGTAGAAAAACATAGCATTAATGAGCAGAGCTATTTATTGCTAATACTCCTGACTGTCTATTTTTGATACACAAAGTGCTCTACTGTAAAGTGTTTGGAACTGCTCAATAAAAAAAAATGTAATAAAGAAGTTCAAGAATAGTGTTTTTCAATCAGACTGCTTAGGAGAGAAGTAGAGAAGATATCAGCAAAAGAAATCAGGAAAGAATATGTGGCAGCAGGATATGGAGAGGAGCAAAATGGGGACAAGATCATTTCTCCAATCAGTCAAGGATATCCAGTAGCTGCCTCTGACAAAAAGGGCTATTTCAGAAAAGCAAACCTTAATCAGAACTGAGTCTGCATACTAGAAAGATGAGCAATGATTCTGTCCGCCAACGCTGCAGTTATAGAAAGCAGTGGGTTAAGTGTCATTACATGATAGAAGAGTTCTGGTCATGCTGTTCTGTCCTCAATTTCAGAAAGAAGACCATTGACATTATTGAAGTATTTCTGGCCCCACTGAGGTCAGTCCTCTCAAGTGACGTGGGCCAAGAACAACTTCAGTGAAGTCAACAGAAATGTAGAGAAATAAGTTCTGAGCAGACTCAGCTTATGTTCAAGAGAGGAAACTTGGGAGGGAAGCATTACAGAAACATGGCACGACAAAACAAACCAATGAAAAAGCCACACATTCACAATCATGGTCTAGTCTCTGTGCTGCACTAGTGATAAAAGGAATGCAAATACCAAGACTACAGATACATATCCTTTTACTTCTTGCTTTTCTCTGAATGTTTCCCAGACACTTCTCACACAGGAGCCCTACCAGCAAAAGAACAATAATCTGCCATTTCATTTGTTAGCAGAGTCCCAGTATTGAGGTCCGCACATAAAACACTACAGCTAATAGTATTCCCTTCCCTCTGCACGGTGCGGGCTGATGGCACTAAGATCACTGCTGATTTAATGCACTGAAGGTCTCCCAGAAAACTCCCATCTCCCACACTGGACTTGGTGCTCTTGGACTAATGGGCCTTAAATACACCTGACCCATTTCTTAATACACAGGAGGAATTCTGTAAGTGCTTTGAAGCTTCTTGTTTGGATGCGAGAAAGGAAGGAGCCAGAGTAAAACTGCTGAGGAGTCACTGGAGCCACAGAGAAGCATATCAGGACACAATCACCTGATATGGCCACAGACTGCCCATACGGAAATGCTGTTAGTGCTATTTGGCTGTAACAGTCAGGCAAAAAGGAGACTGATACAATGAAACACGAGTCTAAAAAATTTGGGAAAGGCGACAAGCTATTACTACCCCTGTGCTCCCAAGCAAGGCCAACAGTTGTATTTTTATTGCCTTTTACTATAAGTGAAATGATCAGTACTGCTGCAACTCACACAAAGAAAGAGTGAGAGGGTCAGGTGGGAGAACATGCACACACTAAAAACTTCTGTTTGAGCACAAGAGTCAGCCACGAGTC
Source organism: Bambusicola thoracicus (assembly GCA_002909625.1). Taxonomy (NCBI): domain Eukaryota; kingdom Metazoa; phylum Chordata; class Aves; order Galliformes; family Phasianidae; genus Bambusicola; species Bambusicola thoracicus. The sequence continues at coordinate 28,621 of PPHD01002837.1, forward strand.
TCCTGTCTCCTGAAGGAAGTCACTGCCAAAGTGAGCTGCTGCAGGGAAAGGAAGCAAATGTTGTTTTCTCACTTGAAAGTACCGGACATGAAAACAACGGCAATTAAAGGAACGAATTAAATGAAGTGACATTCTTTCCTGTCCTCCCCAGATGAGGTGAGGAGCAGACATGGCATCTCCCAAGAGACTCAGCTGGCTAGTTACTACTTGAGAGTGGTTTAAAAGCACTGTTTCCTTTGACAATTTTATTTCTGAGCATCTACATTTGCTTTGCTTCTCTTGCTCCTTTTCCATTAGCAACTGGCTGCTAGTTATCTGCTGCTAGATTCTGCCCAAGCCTTGCTGACTACCAGAAAACACAGGCAGTGTCCCATTCTCAAAGACATGTAGCACAGTTCCTGTGTATTTACAGCCAGGACTTGAACAGTGTGAACCAGGATAAGAAATGTGACCCAGGAAAGCACTGCTGAGGCAAAAGTTGCAACACTCAGAACAGCAATAATGAGAGCAAGAGCTGCCATTGCAAATGCACCAGCTGTTGGGAAGTTCACAGGCAGGACTGTGCTCTGAAGGCAGTTACTATACCTCAGGTTTTAATGTTGCAAGAAAAGAAAGACTTGTCAAAGTCAATAAGCAATCTGATTGAAGCCTCATCTTCTCCCATCTGTGTCAAGTTCTTCCAGATTTCAAGTAGTGGTGTGGAGAGCATAATTGGCCTGAAGGCTATTTCTATTAGAAGAGCCAGCAGGAACCATTCCAGCAACTCCCAGTCCAGCCAGGGCACTTGGTGTTATTTAGCCTGTGCGAGTTTCTTTTCCAGATGGCTTCTTAAGACCCTTTCTTACAGAAGCTTCTTAAGACCCATCATTTACAAAGCTAAGCTCTTCCAGAGCTCCCTCAGGCTGGACACTTAATTCAGATGGCTCACAGAAGCCACACACCTGAGTACCATTCTTCTCAGTGGATGTTCTTATAAACTTGACTCAGGACCTCATGAGAAATTGCTCAAAAAATAAAACACACAAGTGACTGTTAGCATATGACACAACTGCAAACTTCCCCTTACGATGCTGTTCTTTTGCTTTGAGGTTCTTCACAGTAGCTCTGATTTCCAGAGAGAGAAGAGTTTGGATGACACTGGAAAATGCTAAGATCTGACAGAGAAAGCAGTTGTTCAGGATGTTTTCTCCAAACAAAAATAAAAGTTAAAGAAAAAAAAAATCAGTAAAAAACACAAATTCAACTCCCAGTAAAACCCTCTTTCAATTTCAGAAAAGCTCTAAGACAGTTATGAAAATAAAATCAGAAAAACAAAACCCACATACAGCCACAGAGCAACAAAGTTCAATTCACCTTCAGAAATCAGGCACTGAGACATCATTCTGACAGATTCTTTCTTGGTAGAGACTACCTTCATCTGCAAGATAAACTGTTTTCCTATAGCCCTTAGAGATGTTTTCTAAGTAGTATGTAAAGATGCTTTTAAAATCTCCTTGAACTGTTAGCATATGTTGTAAAAGACCATGGAGACAAATAGAAAACCATAAAAACGCCATTAGATTGGAATATTACCAGAAGCTCTGCAAATATCAAATTCACAAGCCTTGTCTTTCCAGACATAATTCAACTGGCTTTCCAACATGCAGTCAAAAGTATTATACCTGGATCTCCAGCTGCTCTGCACTCCATACAGAAACAGAAGGTAAACACTGGGCTACCATTTCCTTTCTTCTGCTTATTGGGTGGGGGGAGGTGTAAAAATTACTTATTGTTTCTGGACCATAAGGGCATGAGCAAGCAAAAATTCAAAACAAACAAAACCCAGCCATCTTCTGGATGCAAATGGTTCAGAAATCAAGATGTGAACCCTTTCAGACCATGCACAGAGGTTAGGCACACTGGCCAAGTACATGCCCTTCTATTAACATTCTTCTCTAAATGCCTTTGATCCTGGCCATTGTAAAAAGGTTCCTCAGACAATCTCTTTTGGCAGTGAAATTAGGTTTTACGAGACAACATAAGTGTAGTACTAAATAAATAATAGCGAAAAGCAATGACAGTCAAACAAGAATCAGGTCTGCAGTGCACAGTTCTTTAGTGCTTATTCAGAACATCCATACAGCAGTTGAAATGCTGCTTGTACCTGAGTGGAAACACATTGGAGCAGTTGTGCCAAACTGCTTGCATTACCAGCACTGCTACCTACCAACTTACTTGACTCTGCTGCACTGCAAATTCTGCTGGAACTGCAAGAGAGATGGGGTATTTACTCTCACCACTGAGATCTCTAGGTCTGGTATAGGCACAAGTTGCAGATCTCCAGATCTCACAAGCAGCTTAGCTTAGTTCTGTATGCATCATTCTGAGGTACGTAACTCGAGTCTTGGAAGGCCCACTCAATTTCTTACATAAGAAGTTAGGTTTGTCCATGTGAATTCTCCTCCTGTTCAAATACAGTTGTGAAAAATCAAATGGAAGGCATCACTCCGAGCCACCTGCACTTTTAAATACCTGCAGAGCTGTGGTGGCCCTTTACTGCCTGACTATCTTTAATACCTGTTCAGCTTAATGCATGTATGTACCCACAGACAGCAAATGCAAACAGCCTGCCTCTGTACAGATTTGGCTTCTCTCGCTTTAGTTGTTCTCTTAGTAAGACCAGAGGCTTTCTTTCCATCCTCCCTCCTTTTTCTGTGGAAAACCATTTAAGTCTTGTTTTGCACTGAAACTATGTGAACTTTCACAAGCAATCGCCTTCCCCTAATAAAATATTAATGGCGTTTCAGCACTTTAACTCTCACTTTGAGATTATTTTTCTAAATCCTGCATTCTCTAATCATTCAAAAATAAGGATCCTGTTAGAGCTGCACACTGTAAAAATACGACTGCTTTCTGACTGCTACTCCATCACATCTCTGGGGCTTTCGCTTACAAACCTGAGAGGCAAAAGATGCAGCAGGGATTGAAGCAAGAACTTCCTGATTAGCAACAGTGCTACTAAAGAGAGGAGAAGAAAGCATTAAAAATGGAGCCCTAGCCTCATGCAAGCATAGGATTTTGTTATCCTGGCAAGGTTAGGATAGACAGCTGTCCTCAAGTCTCAGGGTATATGTGTATTAACTCAGATTTACTGCTGCACATAAAAGGCAACTGATCCTATTTTAATGGTTACTTACAGATTGCATGGCTATGTAAGACTGAAATACATTCCTACAAATATAAACTTTTTTCCACTGATACACTGATTTTGTACTACTGGCACAAAAACCTATGCATGCAGCCAAGGTCTGGAAGCATCTTTGAGAGGAAGGATTTATTCTATAGTTCCAAGGCTGGTGGTGGTAGGAGATAATTTAGGAATCTGCACACACGTTTTAGGATTGCACTTGTCATCCTCATGAACATTTTTCTTGTTCTATATGAGGATACTCAATTACAGTCACTCTGGGATCGGCATGTGGTGTTATATGAAAAAAAGACCAATTCAGAACCAGTTGTGTCCTTAAGGCTAAGGGAAATCCCACAAGCAAGATCACCACATATTTGCCACGTTTGGGTATTCTGAACACCTGAACCATTAGGAACAAATTTGTTGGAGTCCAAGTGACAGGAAAAACAATCATTCACCTCAAAAAAATCTCAGAATGTCTGTTTTGCAGCTTTGTACGTTTCCTCCTTGGAGAGGCCTTTCCCACCTGTCACCTTCTCTACACTCAAACAGAAGGCCATTGCCATGTCCACTTGTGTGGTTCCTAGATCTCCTGGCCTCATGCACCCAGTGACACACAAACACCTGCTACACTCTACTACAAACACGGAAATACTCTCCTGCCACCAGCGTGTAAATCATTTTAAGCTTTATTCTATTTCAAAGAATCAGATTTCTGTGAAGCAGTTCTGTAGTTTTTCCTGTGTGATTTTTCAGTCTCTAGCTACATCCAAATTTACTAACAACGTAACCCTTTCCTTCTTTATTCAGGCTAATTTTGCTTGTGCTCTCTCAGTGCTAAGGGAACCAAGCATGACACATCTGCCCTGTTCAGCACCGCAGGCAGACTGGCATTTTAGTCCACTGTGCCTCCCAGCACGGTCTCGAGTCCATCTCAGATGTGTGCAGGGAGCGTGCAGTCGCTGGTGGGGCTGGACTGGAGCACAGCCTTTGGCCCACGCTTGCTGTGCAGTCAGGATGTGCCCTGATGACAGCCCTGAGCCAGCCTGCCCTGTCACTGCATCTTCATAAAATTTACAGCAGCTCCGCTATCCTCTGCTGTAGGGCTGTCAATCAAAATGACAATTGGTCTGTTAAGGGGCAACCAGCCAAATACGATTTTCGGTGACACAGAGGAGGTGAACTCACTGTGCAAGTCCTGACAAATTGGATATCACTTTTTTTGTACTTTTAACTCAGCTTTTTATTTACTTATTTTAAGTCACCATGCAAGCAGTTTCTTGCATTTCTGATAATCCCATTAAGCGACGCAGCACAGGAGCCCAGTCAATCAACCAGTCAGTAAGAATTAATGGCCAGCAGAATGGCTGCTTGTGATAAATGGAGCCTTCACGCTAAGAAAATTGGAAATGCAACTGAGAGTCAATGGAGTGAGCCGTGGCAGCCTGCAGCTCTGCTAACAGTCAACTGAAAAATATCTGCAGAACACACTGTAAAGCTCACTGCAATCAACCTCACCCCCAGATCACAGCTCAGCACGAAAAGTAAGGTTTGAACACATCTTCCAGCATCCATCAACCTCTGATGGAACTGGGAACTCAGTGGGATGGAGTAGGGGGGAAAAAGATCCAAAGCCCCAACCCTTTTTCTAAGGGTAGGTGAGCTTTGTAGAAGGCCATGGAAAAGGACCCTTCACCATAACTGTCTGCTCACCCCATATGTCAGCTAATACAAGTTGATAGCAGCTTCCCTAGCAGAACACACCAGAGATAAACACATATTGTTTCCTTTCTTACGATAGTAGATCACTGTTCAGTCATCTAAGACTTGAGATGTGGCCTCAATCCAAGCTAAGCACTAAGACAGTTTGACTGCAACTCTTTGCTCCTCTGCAGCATGTATTTTAAGCGAGGGAAAAAAGTCTAATCATATCTGCTTGCTGCATTTACCTTACCCATAGAAAAGCAAAAGACTCCAAGTTGGTCAGGTGGTTAGGAAGATACTTCAGCTTCCAACAGGAGAAAGGGAGCAACCATAAGCAGACATACAAACCCATAAAGGAGTACTTGAAAGCCCAGACTGGGCTATCTGCCCAGGGTTAGGGGCAGGTCATAAGGGTTAGGTCTATTGATATTCT
>PPHD01002838.1:2464-25753 GCA_002909625.1 Bambusicola thoracicus
GTCTAATTAGAAAGGCTTATCAGGTCATCAGGAAGGACTACTTCCTACTTCCTCTCATCACCTTCTTAGCAGATGGATCCCAAACCTATGTCCCATCACTGCAGTGCACAAACCTTCAGCTCTTGACTCCCCCCAAGCAGCAAAGCAACGGGATATACACAACACTGCACAGAACCAGGGGGCATCAACTGATTTCATGGTGTCACTTGAGTCAAACTGCCCTCTGCATCTGTATGTAAAAAATGCATCCTGCCTGTTCCAACTTGTGCTTGCACTCACAGACAAAAGACTGCTCGATTTGTGTCTGTGTTCTGCTTTATGTTAAATTCTAGTGCTGGAAACACTAAATCCCAGTATCTACTGTGATTGACTTTCCTTTTGAACAGCAATCAAATTAAGCTTGACTTCTACTTAACTGCCTCCAGGTGGGCCCCCATGGCCAGGGTCTATCACTGAAAGCAGTAGGTGTGTAATCAAATCGAGTTAGACAGTGATTGATATTTTGCATACCCCCTAATTATGTTATTAAAGATCTGGCATGTTGTTTGATGTCAGATGATGTGTGGTTGCTAGAAATGAAACGCAATTCATTTCTTAGTTTGGAAGGAGGAGAGAGAGGCTGATAATAGGTTATGAGACACGAGCCACATTCTGCCAGCCTTTGGGGTGCATTATGTGCAGTTTTGATATTCATCAAAATTAATCCATCAGTATGCCTGGACCGAACAGACTGTATATTGGGTACAGTTCTTTATCTGATAGATCTTTATCTGATATAATGACATATCCTAATATATCTGGCAAATCTGCACCGCTGGGAGCTTCAGCATAACACGAGGAACGGATTTGGTTTTCAGACATTGTGGAGCTGTTGTACCTACAGTACAGCCAGCGGGATTTCCTCCCAGCATTCCCAATCCTGTGACCAGGCTCCAGACTCCTTCCATTATGGGAATCCATTACCAGAAGTCCATATTAGTGGCAATTCCTCACCCCTATGAAATAGATCTCATTCGCTTCCCTCCACTCACCCCAGATAGAAACCAGCATAAGGTACAGGCTTATCTACACTTAAAAGTTAATTCAAGGTTATAGTAGAGCATGAATTTAAAGAGAAAGAGATATTCTTTAATAACCACACAGAGGCAGCTATTCTGGAATAAAAGGGTTGTATTTAGTTTAATTCACTTTCTTTAATCACTAATCCTAAACAGGTGATTAGCTCTTTATTAACACACTGAAACCATATCCCAACCCTTCAAAAGCCATTTCTTAGAATTCCCTGGATAACAAGCCTGGTCACAGACCGTAATTAAGCTCAGAGTGAGAAAGTGCTGTTCTGTGTGGCGGAGCCAAGCTGAGCTGACCGGGTGTCAAACTGAAGCTACGCTCCAAGTCCCACAGCCACGTCATCTTTCTTTTGTTGGTAATTGCAGCTCTGGATAGAGAGCAAACTCCTCAAAAGAAGCGTTAGCTGAACTGCCCCCTTGTTTATTTGCACAATCAGGAGGAGTGCTTTGGAAATGAGGTTTTTATGATCCGTTATAACAACCCTCCAGCACAGAGACTTCGCAACCAGAGGTTTCAATTTATTTGCATGATCGTTTTAGAAAGAGTTGCCCACAACAAGATGCCCTTAGAGCATCATAAATAACGCACTGCTAAGGCTGAATCTTTGTAAGAAATCCCTCAGCAGAGGAGAATGAAAGAAATTCACAGAAATTCCAGAAATACAGAAATTACACAGGAGAAATAACAGGAGAAATATTCTCTTAAGCTTTCACAAGGAACTAGCAGCATTTCATTCTTGGATAATTTATTCCTTTTATGTAAATTAGAAATGTGTGTGGAAAGGAAAAAAAAAATAAGGAAATTGCCACGTTTTTTGAAGCAGTCTTGCAACAGAGGCAGCCTCACAAGCCTAGGATATTAACCTTGGGCTTAAGGGTGGAATCCTGAGGAACCAGACCCTCCCAGCTCTCCCCAACCCCCTGAAGTGTCACTGAGCAAGCCTTGCGAGAAGAAATTTGGGGATTTGTGAATTCCCGTGGACTTAATGCACTTTTGGAAAAGCAAAAACACACATCTCTGTGGTTTGCACAGCCCTTGACTTCCCAGGGGTGTTTGGAAATAAAAATATGTCAGCCCTGAAAATATACTTGGGTATTTTGGTAGGAGATATCTGTATCATGAGAAGGGCTTAAAGAAGGAGTTTAAGGGCTCCACGAAAATAAATCTTGCCAAATACACAGATTTAACTCATCCTGTAGGCTTGTTCGAATAGGATACAATTATCTGCTCTTTTCAATTTAAAATGATAGAAAAAAAGAATTAAGTTCAAAAGAGCTTTTCAATCAGACCGCAAGAAGACCAAGAAAATTCCTGCAGTGGATTACTGAAGTGAATACTCAAAGCATGGGAGCATTTGAAAACAGAATCCATATCATAAGTAATTTATATTGGCCTTGTAAAGCAAACTGTAAGGACCTTACTCTAGAAGGATCTTGTGCAGAGGAAGCCCAGCTTTTAGTGTATCATAAAATGAGAATTCAGACCACAGTGTCATAGTGATGAAGGCTTGGATCAACTCCATCCGTTCTAAAGGTGCAGCTCCAGTCTGTAGGATCACGAGCGCACAATGCGAGCTGCCTCCATCTCAGTTCCTCAATCTGTTTTTATTTCCTGTTAGAAAAGGTCACTTCACCCTCTGCTTGTAAAGAATTACAAGCATTGGAGAGGTCTAAGAGCAAAGTCTGGCCACCCAAACTGAGACAGACCTTCTCTATAACTTTGGAGCCATGTTTAGGTTGATAGTGTTGAGTATTTCTTTTCACTGCATCAGTTAGTATGGAATCACAGAATGGCCTGGGTTGGAAAGGACCTTCAAGATCATCCAGTTCCAATCCCTTACCAGGGGCTGGTTTCCACCCACTAGGTCAGTATAGCCCACAGCAGCCAGAACAGGAGGCAGAAATAACCAGGCAAAATCCCAAATCCCAATTCATGATTGTTTGTGGTCTTTATTCATCCTACTGCAGGTCATTCTACCTGCAGAAGATGTTTGTATGTGTATCAGCCTACACTTGTCAGCCAGATGGAATCACGTTCATGGCCCAGCAGTAAATACCTTTTGCACAATGAACTAGATCTATTCGTTCCATTTCATACAATGCTGAGCCTTTAAACCAAGGGAATAATACAAACTGACTCCTTGCACACTCACAACTAAGCACATACTTAGCACCGCAGAAGTTGGGCAGGCTCAGGATGCTCTACCCTTCCTTCCCTGCAATCAGAATTGACGTGAGGCTTAGAAGCCTCACTTATCTTCATTAAAAGCCACCACTGGGACTGTATAAACCTTATCTGGGCTTTAACAAAGCTGCTTTCACAACTGCACCGAAGAGCTGCAGAAATGATGCTAATGCTCAAGGCCTTGGATTAACTTTATTTCTTCACAGGAAAGCTTGAAAGAGCCTACTGTAGGAGAGATACATTACAGGCTACAAGGCTGGAATGATTTCTGAGGACCGTGTATGAAAAATTCAGTAAAATCAGAATGTCCAGAAACAGAACGTGACAACTGGAAGCACCAGTTTAACAGCAGCACCAGTTAATTCAGCTCCAGTTCACATGATTGGCCATGATGGCACAGTTCAGTGCATGTCATAGAATCAGAGAATCATTAAGGTTGGAAAAGACCACTAAGATCATCTATTTCAACCATCAACCCATCACAAGGATGGGTTCATGAAAGGATGAGGGTAATGAAATCACCTGGGTTCCTCCTTCACTCTCTCTGAGTGGGTTTTCCTCTCCCTTTTAGCTATTAGGAATGAAATCCTTCCAGGACAACTTGTCTAAGAGCACAAGCAAGATCAGTGCAGAGACGGTAGACAGGTGTGAATAAAATGTAAAAGTAATAATGCATTTAAAAAGTTGTCACTCATTCAATTTCCTTAATTTTTCAAATTATAAAAGCTAACTTAAAAACAACATCCATTATATTATTATTATTATTATTATAGTATCCATCCAGTCATTGTTTTTTCATAGCTAACTTGCGTGTCCTGCAAAGTAAACCTTCATATATTCAAAACAAAGACGTGGTAACGAGAGCCACAGGATATTTACATAACACAAAGCAGGTCAGCATCCAGAGAAGAAACAAAACAGCAACTCTCAGCACAGCAAGGTACCAATTTTCTCCACTGTTCCGAGGTATTCTGAAGAAAACAAGCTACTGCGTCCAAAGGGAAACGTCAAAAAGTTCACCACCGCAATTATCACTTTCACCAAATGCTTAGCACCCTGTAGCTCAATTAAAAATAAATAGGTCAGCTGGATTGAATGAAAAAGCACTAATTAAGGCATTTTTTTATTTTTAATTTTGCCCATAAGAGCTGAATACTCGGCTAGTATTTTTATTGAAGCTACCTGATTTATATAACGCTGAATTAATTAATTTTGAATCGCTATTTGATCTCTTATGATACTGCTTTACTTTCTTCCTCCTGCTTGCAAAGAGTGATTAGGCTGTGCCACTAATGAGAAACATTAATTTAATAGTTTTAAAATACATCATTAAACTCATTTCTCGAACACATTAATATTTCTGATTTATTTTGAATTCAAACACCAGCTCTTCCCCTTTAAGCAATGAAAACTCCACTCTGCATTTCTAATGCAAACAGCTGATGGTGTGTAGGGGCCCTTCCCAGCCCTGTGACTCTCTATTAAAGTGCAGAAATTGCTAAATTCAGAGACCAACTCTTTCTTCCATGTCCAATGGCCGTGATGACCAATAGAGCAGATAACAGGAAAATTCCTAATGCATCGTATAGCCCTAAATATTCCTCATCCTACAGCATACTCTATATTTCACGTGGAGATCAATATAATCACCGTGGCTAGATCTCTCAGTATGCCAAGCATTTCATTAATTCCTGAGAAGAACAATTCTGTCAACACACAGCAGCCAAGGAGCAAACCCATGGTTTTAAATACTACCAAGCAAAGTATTTGCCCCGTACCAGATCTCCGAAGCCAACGCTGTGTCTGTCGAGAAATGATTTGCTTTTATCACCATAGAAAGGGAGAGAGAAAACCGTTTCACAACGGGGGGGGGGAGGAATTTATTTAACTTATCTTTCTGCTAAGTCACTGTGATACGTGTTGATGTAATACACTGTTGTGTGCCATTAAAAGGAAGAAGAATCTGAAGGGGAAAAAAAGCAGAAAAACAAAATCACATTTCTTCTAGGTTTTGACTAACCTTTTCTGGCATTTCCTATTTCATCTAATTTTGGTATAACTAACAAAACACTGAAGAGTATAGTTGTTAGCACCTCAAACACAATGGTCTTCAGAAGGCAAGGCATTCCTGTCTATCTGTTTTCTTCTTATCATCAATGAATAGTGCAAAAGAAAAAAAAAAGTGCTACGCTTGGAATCACACATAGCAAAACGAGCAGAATAAATGAAACCAAAAATTATTTCAACTGATGTGGGTGCCAGCTCTAAGACAAATGATGTTGAACATGACCGTTTCATCAATTTCATCTCTCAAGGAAGGTTTGGGGGTTTCCAGGTTTGTATTGTATCAGTGGTTCTGCACAGTTCATTGCTTTCAGATATGCTCACTTCAGATTGTTTGACCGCAGCTGGAATTCATTTGGTGATGGATTGCATTGAGAAATGTAAGGAGGCATTTAATAGCAATCGTATCAGATCGCTTTGCTTGTGCAGTCAAACAGAAACATATTACCCTGCTAGGGTAAAGCAATAATGGATTTAGGCAACAGGGCATAGATACATGTATGTATGACAGTGACCAGTATCTCTGATCTACATGCTTTCCTTTACTTCTTTGGGAATGAGAATGGAGACCAAGCTGGTATGTATCAGTCAATAAAATAAACCCAAGAACAAGAAATAAAAATAGGCATTAGTAGTAAAACCAGATGCCAACATATCTGAAGTTCAGCATAGGTCTTACTGCTGGATAAAGCACAGTGGATGGAGTAAATACTAGTTAGAATAAATAGGCTGAATTCTGACTGAATTGCACTGATTTTACACTAAAAACACCCTCCAGTTATCTCTAGTTTATTCAAGAAATATGGTGTGAATTTAGGATCACAACCTTAGAAACATGACAGAATTCGAACACGTTCAAGCGCACATTTAAATCCTTTGCTAAATAGATTAAGTAGAGCAGCTCATGCTCAAGTAAGTGCACTTCACTGATTGGTCATGTTGAATGGTCTTGTGCCATATTTTGTTCTTTATCTACTGCAGTAGGTGGTGAGACTATCCACATAAATGCCTTCCTACTACTCAGTCATCAACACAAGACTGGGGGTCATCATGCTGTGCTGGACTCATAGGAAGATAAGAGGAAGGTTTTGTACTTTTATAGACCAGTTAAAAAAAAAGATAGACATTTAATTTCCTTGCAAATCTTTTCCCCTTTTTAAAGAAAAAGGGCCTTTTCTCTTCCTTTCCCCCATTCCCTCCACTACTATGTAGAAGTATTTTAAGCAGGGAAGACCAACTTCCACGCATGCATCCAACTCTTGCTGTCATGATGCCCATCTCCCAGATGCAATACAACAAGCTGAGTGAAATTTCTTTCCAAGATCAAGCCCAGCAAGAGTGGTGCTTTTGTGTGTTTTGTTTCTTTTTAATTGAAGATCTAATTTATTGGTGAACAATAAGGGTTATAAAAGCAGTCATCTCAAGGTTAACGTGCTACTCAAAAATCCAACAGTCAAGTAGAGTGAATAATTCAGAACTAATTGCTTATTTAATTGCGCACTCTTTGTACATGATGCAAATTATAATATTCCTGGAGACTTCAGGTTCCCCCTTTCTTTTCAGCAAACCATAAAACTTCTATATCTGGTCTCTAACACATGTGCTTTGCTGCTTGACTGTATCAAGCAAGGGATATTTCCATTTCCCAAATAGATTGCTTCCAAAAGCATTAATTGTAGCATCATCATACAAAAGCCCAGTGAAAGCTTTGTATAATCCTTTTTTAAACACTGGCTGTATTTTCTTTTCTTTGTTGGTGAAACAATTAGAATCAGACTCATATATGGGACTCCTGAAGGAAGGAGACATGCAGTGAAGACGTCCAGTGAAGGGAACAAGAAGAGACTATCTTATGTTTGGTCCTGCATGGTCTTGTCAGCATTATTTGTCAAGCAGCATATGTAGTATATATATGACCTATATAAAGTATACTACACTTTAAAGTAGAGACCATAGTCCTAAGCATCCTTTGTGCAGGTACTACCCTAAAATGTGTTAGCTCACACTACAATCTTGTATCACTATTTATAGTTTCTTGTAGCAGGGAAGTCTGAGCTGAGGGCAAAACCCTTTTGGAGCTCTTTCAGGTTCTTCCTGACAGAATTTGGGTTCCTCTTTTTCACCATCTGGAATATATTTTCTTCCTTCTCAGACTATCCCAATTAAAACCAGAGCCTGAACCTTCCACACTTGCTGACAAACTTCAAGTGCAGTGTTTATAGAATTCATTTTAAACTTTATTAACCTGTTGATATGGGTTCCGAGGAAGATGTAGGAGCACATAATCACCTGCTGTCCCATAGGTCATACACATCAGCACAGCCCCTCATGTTCAATGCAGCTGTTACCATCACTTGCCCGAGTAAAACACATTTCTATCCCAATTTACCTAATTGCCAATGGAATGTGCTGTTCCACTGCACCAGCATCAGACATCAGTTTGTCAGAACAGACACAACTTTGCCACTATTTCTAGCTTAAAACATCCATTCCTTTACTCTTCTTTCTCTGTGCCCTTTTCTAAACTGACCTCTAGCAGACAAAATATCACCCCCACATCTGGATGATACCCACAAGTGCTCACAACAGAGCAATGACATTTTACCATTAGCCAGCACATGCATTTTGCTGCCTACATACAGCAGAAGAGAGGGGTGGTGATATATAAAGATTCTAATTCTATTCATACTGACATTTACTGTGGAATTCCAGCAATAGAGAAAACCTCTCATTTTCAAGCCCTTCTCACAGACAAGTGGTCTAGAAAATGAGGAATAAGTTTTAAACCTCTGCAAGGAATCTGCAAAATAACTGACTTGCTACATGAAAATACCAGCATGCTTTAATTAATCAAAATAAAATATTTTAAAAGCCTCCAAATTAAAGTCTTGGAAAGAAAGTGGTTTTTCATACTAAAGGTTAGTCATTAGGCATATGTAGGCTTGGATTTTTCTGTATTTTTTTTAAGTGAAGTCCAGCCACCAACATTACAAGACCCCAATTCAGACAAAAAATAATTGGACAATTCTGCCTATACACATCTGTAAGGAACTTTTTGGTACAGGAGCCCACGAGGTCATGGCAGTCAACAGTGTCTGCACAAAGGGTCTCACAGCTGGAAATGAGAGAATAGTTTCTTGTGACAACAGGGATACAGGAAATAATTTGTGGTTACAGCTTACAAATCAAAAAGCAATTCTTTCCATTGCCGAATATAGTCATTCAAGCACTGAATTCTGCCCACTCTGCAGCACGGTGCAAGAACCCTATCAAGGTAACTTCTGCAGGATTGGAAGGTTTGGAACATGCTGGTTGGCCACCCATAGGAGCAAATCCCAGCTTTTAGTAGGTGATCTTTCAGTCAGCATGGCACACATGACTGGTAAAACCACAAGTTTTTTTGCTCTTTGTATTTTAAAGATGATTGCTATGGGAAAGACATTGCCCTCAGAGTACCCTTGTCTCTAGAAGTCTCCAAACTGGCTGCCAGCCACTGGACAGCAGGCTACTGAGCAAAGCTTTAAGGCCTACAGCTCAAAACACAGCCCATTCGGTATAAAATATCAGTACTAAAGGCAAAAAAGATGTGTTTAAGTATTGCAGATAAATCATAGATTCACTTCCTTTGTAAAGCTATTTGAATAGCTCTCAGTTTATCAAGGTGCACCAACCAGCGTTCAGGCCCATTTCTGTATAAACTATCAGTTAAATGTGAAGTGGTGAGCATGCATTTCAAGTCCCAAAAGTTGTTAGGCTCAATCCTCTGTTTAAAATGAGCAAGGTGCTTCATTAAATCAGGAAAAATCTCATTTCTCTGGATTCCATCACAAGGATGCATTTTGCATACTGCAGTAGTTGCTCTCACCACCAGAGACTGATTCAGTAACTGCAAAATCAGGTGACTGATATGATTTTGTCAAGAGCTTCCAATGGTGTTTCCTTTTAACTTATTCCAGTAGCTCATGTTATGGAGAACCTGCTAACAAAGATAAAGAATTGATTTCAGCAGGGCACCAAAGAACTTAGGCTCATCCAGACGCAGCCTCTTGGTTTGAATTCGTCCAGCCTAGTTGATCATGATGTTTTAATGGCAAAAAAAAGTCCATTTCAGTTCTTCTGCTCCAACCACACACCTCCTCTCTTGGCAGAAGACACTCCCTGAAGCCGTTACTCCATCCTCTACTTCTTAAGTGATATAATTCCCAAAGAAAACTGGAGAAGCAATCCAAGATTAAACATTATTTTATTTTTTTTACCCTAAGAAATGAAGATGTTCAAGTCACTACCTGCCTCTTGGCAGTAATTTGCATGCCAGTGGATTACGTGGGGTTTTAATGTGTAATTGTTTTGTAATTCAAAATGAACTGTTGCCATAGAAATCCATAAACACTATGTGACATGCATTGTTAGTGAAGTGTCTCAAAGAAGAAGCTTACCCAGACATGCATTGACAGCCTCAATACACTCCATAAGCCAACCCATACATCTCGATGTCTGCACAATCGAGACATTTCAAAAACAGAGATTCAGAGAGAGGGAGGTCAAAAGAACAGACCACTAGTATTAGCCATTTTTTTATTCTTTTACAACAAAATATTTACAACAAAATTCTCATAGAATTGATGTACATTGTGAATTATTTTCTAGTAGAGGAGAATTCGGGTTTTAGGGATTTTCTATTCTTATTTATTTTTTAAACAGCTTGAATTGTATAGTTACATAAAGAGAATTTCTTATAAGTGACATTTTTAATCCTCAACAGAAGAAAGTTCTTCTGTCAGCTGATTAGCACTGGCTCAGAAGTTTCCAGTTCATTTTCTGACTGCCGCAGATTTCCTCCTCAACCACCATTTGAAATAATAAGTAACTCGTCTTCAATATTTGCTTCCTTTTTTTTTTTAGTATTTCTTACCGAAGGCCACAACGTAAACCTCAAAACAAAACAGTCCTTGAGCTAACTACACTAAGTAAACGGATACGCTAAGAGCAAACATCACTATGTTTACTGGCAACAAATTGCACCTGGAAAGAAAATATGCTTCTGTGAAATTCAATGGGTAGGGATCACCAAGTTGTGTTTGGGTCAGATAGCCTTGGCTCCTGTTCTGATCTGTAGTTTCTTTACTTCATTCTAGGTGCAAGAGCAACCAGAATGAGGCAAAAATCCCTTTTTGAGCATCATGGAAGTTGGGAACATGTATAGAAGTGCTTGTATGCATGTGCAGTGATAGCATTTGCACAATCATTCTACATTAATTAAAAGTTCTGTCCAAAAGCAGAGATAATGAAGTTTACTGTGGGACATGCAAGTCAATCATATGCAATATTAATTGGAGTTCCAAACTGACAGGACTGAGCAGTTCATTCAGAAAGCTGATATAATGAAGCATGAGCCTGTGCTGAACTATGTTCTTCACGTAAGAAAGGAAATGTGTGAACAAAACTCTCCTGAGATCCCAGAGTTCAGGTAACATGGTGTCTTTCCTAGATCCTCTGTAGTCCAGAGCAATAGTTGACAGAAGGACCAACACAAACTTCTTGCTACATCACAACAGCATTTTTCAGACTGAGCAGCTGAAAAGGAGCTGCTGATGTATTATCAGCTAGAG
Source organism: Bambusicola thoracicus (assembly GCA_002909625.1). Lineage (NCBI taxonomy): Eukaryota > Metazoa > Chordata > Aves > Galliformes > Phasianidae > Bambusicola > Bambusicola thoracicus. The sequence goes on from PPHD01002838.1 coordinate 13,393, forward strand.
TACTTTCAATTTTGAGACTATTTATTTCACCATTTTAAAAAGCATTTAACACTTACCTTGACCTAAATAGAATATAATAAGCAAACAAACATTGCCCTATTTTTACTGGAGTTGTCCACATTCTCTCTTTAAATTCTCTTCTATTTCTACAATTAGAAGTCTTACCAACCTGTAGTCGAAGCCCTTCAGAGATCTTTGCTGAACTACAGTAGGATTTGTTTATACCTCCCAACTCCCAATGCAACATATATATCAAGCTACTCTTTCAACTCCTGCATTTCCAAACATTTTAAACACTTTAATGGCTTTTCTCGCTGAACCATAAAAATTATTTATAAATTCATTTTAGGACATTCACGCAACAAGAAACTCATAACATATCATGAAACACAAATTATGTTTACTGGAGTACAAAAAATCATTTGGGTCTATGGATATGCAACGAAGAAAAAAGCCAACTGCATCTCAAAGTGGTCTCTTATTACAGGCAATCACCAACTGCAAGGTGAGGAGGTAATGAGTTATTTGTTCCAGAGCAACTTTTTAAACAAACAACCTGACAGGAAAGAACAATATCTGCTAAGACTTAATTTGAATTAAGTACATTTGGTGAGTTGCAGAAGGATCATGGTAGTTTATCCAGTATTTTTCACATCTAAGTAGCTGCAGCATCTGCTTTTCTCTAAGGTTAATACTAACACCATGAGCTATTAATCTTTGTTATCTCCACAACTGAGTAACACTCCACAATCACCCCAACACTGACATTTCAGGGGAAATGTTTTTAATCAAGATTCATATGTTACTGGGGCTCCAGAAGAAGGAGAGGTTAGTTTTTACATAACTAATGATATGTGAAGCACTGACAGCTGGTAGTCATTTTGGAAACATTCAGCTGCTGGAGGCATAACCGTATGAACACAAACACATTCAATCAGATGCATAAGATTATAAAACACTAAATCTAAAATTTAAAAACTGAATTCAAATTCCCCAAAACACAACCAGCAGTTTTGACCTTTTACTCCCAAGAGTCAGGTGCCATGCTTGCTCCGTTAGGCCACTATGTGGGTTATACCCACAATGGGTCATACCTTGGTCATGGAACATGGGAGGTAGAAGAGGGTCTCTCTCCAGTTGTCTCTGGTTCTCTGGCTCCTGTTTGACCTTGTCAGGAGGCTTACTGTTGTGGCTCATCCTGTAGCACTGTAGTACAGTGAGGAAAAAAAAGGCTGGGAGTTATTAGCGAAGAACGTTTGGATACCCTCGTGTACCCAGCTGGTCACCTTTAGGACAACACCTCTGTCTTTTTGGCCATTCTCAAACAAACGTTTTTCTCTTTCTGTCCATCAAATGTTGTCCCTCTGCCACACCTTCTCTTTCTCTTTTAGTCAAGAGCACAGAGATTGCTTGCAAAGAAGCATTAAAGGATGATAATGAGAGAGAGCACGCTATCTTCTTAGCATTGATGGAGTGGGATTTTCTTCTCTGTAGCAAATGGGTCATAACATCTCTTTTCAAGTTTAGTATAAAGTATTTCAAAGCAAAGCGTAATCTGCCAGATCTATAATGTAGATTTTTAGCAAGATCCTTTGTGCAAGGAAAAGGACATAAACCACCTGGCTTTGAATTCAGATGGAAACACTGATGATCTAAATCATCCAACCCTGGTATATAAATGAAAGGCAAAAACCAGATCAGGGACTGATCCCTGGAGAACTCCTTTATGATTCACTGTGGAAGATGAAAAGCTGTCTATGTAAACAAATTGTTTATGGTCTGTTAAGCGAAAGTAAAACCAATGGAGTGCAGCAGATGCAATTCCAGCTGAGGATTCAATCTTACAAAAGTGCACGGGTCTGACCCTGCAGCCCTTTTTCATAAGAACCGCTTCCCTGCAGACACTCAAACAAGCAAGGACTGCAGTACTTGCCATCTGTGCCCGACTGGTCTCCAAAGAAAAGAGTTGAAGCTTGAAGCAGCACTTTGTGTTCTGCCATTGGAAGGAAGGCAGAGAAGCTGCAGCCAAAGGCAAGCTCTGGGAGTACAACAGCATCACTCAATTCCTGCACTGCCACCATGATCATCCAGAGAAACTTAACTCTTCCAGAGAGCTTTACTATTTCAGGTTCCAGTCTTAACTCAGTTATAGAATCATAGAATCCCTAGAGTTGGAAGGGATCTTTAAATGTCATCTAGTTCAACTCCCCTAAAGTGGACAGGGACATGCACAGCTAGATCAGGTTGGCCATGTTCTCACCCAGCCTCACCTTGAAAGTCTCCAGGATGGGGCATCCACCACATCTCTGTTCAACCTGTTCCAGTGTCTCACCACCCTCACTGTAGAAGATTTTTTCCTTATATCCAACCTAAATTTACCCTCTTTAAGCCTGAAAGCTAAGAGCAATCTCTTCGTTTTCTGATGGACACTGGAGCATGTTCACAAAGGGCTATAAGGATGGTGGACATTCAGACTGTAATTCTGATAAGTGACCTCATAATCTTCCTCCCCCTTTACTCTACCCCACCAAAATGACCTCACTGGGATTCTCAGTGAAGGACCTAGAAGGATATGTTCTCTAACCTGAGCACAGTATTCCAATGATCTTACAGTGGCAGATGCATTTTAATAGTGTTAGACATCCTTATGCTCTTCTAAATCAACCTTGCCTGACTTTCACCATTTCACCCTGCCATTTCCTGTTTATTTCCAGACATCATCACATCCAACCTCAGATTTCTTCATTAATCCAAGGAGCTGGTATTTCCCAGGATTGCGTGACAGCTGCACCATGCTGAGCGGAGGCAATAAAACATCTGTGTGCTCAGTGTACTCATCTGGGCAGACAGGAGCAATGGGGATTCAGCTAATAATCCTGATGTTCTTCCACGCTCACCTGGCCTCCCTTATGGCATCCTTTAGGGCATTATACCTCACATCGCTTTCTCACTTTGGTTTTAAAACTAACAACCCTTTGACATTTTCAGTTTACAAGCTCTTGATAATTGGTACTGTCGTTAGACAGCAAGAAAGAATAAACACTGCCCAGCAGAGCCCTGGGGAGGGGATTGATGATTGCGTAACAAATTTACAGGTAAAATAAGATATTTCAAATCCATTCTTGTACTCATCATTTGAGTTTTAGGGTTTGTAACCACCCCATGGGTCCCAATTAAAACGGGCCTCTGCAGACCTGTACCACAAGAAATACCAACTCTCCTAACAGAATATGGATAAGTAAGTGTCTGGCACTGGGAAACGTTCAAAAATCCAATCGAGCATGAAATATGGGATGCTGCAAATAGAAACAGATAAATGGTATTAAGTAGTAAATAAGTGAGACAAGGCATGCATTGTTCAAACGCGGCCGCTGAGCTAGGGAGAGCCTGCTCTACACAGATAATTGTCTTTAGGAGAAAAGTGGAAAAGATTATGAAATCTGTAGTATTTTTGCACTTGTCTATGATGCACACAAATCAGTTCTTCTAATTACTTTTGAAGGGGACGACATTTATCTCATTACTAAATTAGTGCCAACAGCAGATAAGGAAGATGCAATGCCAAACCAGCTCTTAATTCTCAGATGCATCTCTAAGAGCATTGTCTAAATGTCCATAGCTCCAGAAGGCAAAGAAAAAGTCATAATCAGAGGACAAATCTGATCTTAATAAGCAGAAAATCGTAGGAGCTTCCCACATCTGTTTTCCTCTTATTAGATTAGCAGTGGTGTCACATTCGATGTCATGCCACTATACACTGACCTTCAGCAACTTAAAAGTCGCTGAAGCTTTTGGAAGGAAGCTTTTGGAAGCTGCTTTTCTTGACAAGGAACGCATACACACAAACTGCATAAGCAGAGGTATCTGAGAGTGTATGACCAGGGATATGGGGGAGCCCAGTTGCGAGTATCTCCAAATAGCATCCAGCAGCCCTCAAAGTTTCTCTGACACCTGAAAAGCATTTGTCTTAAAAAAGAATTTTAAAACCAAATTTTTTGCACATTAGCCACAGATGGAGGACATGCAGAAAGGAAACATCCCAGAATCCAGTAAGATCTATTGTGCAATTATGCATCTAAGTAGGTGAGCTGTGAAACTTAATTTCCTCCATTGGTGTAACCAAACAGCCCTTCTGTAGCACCTGGCTACAAACGCATCTCATGTGGCCTGCTATTAAGAAATGAAAGAGCTCAACTCCTGAAAGATATTCTGCAATGGCAGCAGAATTTGAACACTGCTCAACATCACACATCTGTGCAACCTCGCCTGCTGAGCTCAACCACAGGTTTGCAGCACCATCTGGGATGAGAAGAATTAGGTTTGGGGTTTGATGCTGAATTCTCCCTTGGCCATCCATCAGACATGAGCACAGGTCTTTCAGGGACCAAGACAGAAACATTCAGAAATTGGTGCAGGAGATGCGGCTTAAACACACAGCTCTCCTGCACAGGAAGGTGTTTGCAGAACTCACTCAGATATCCTGGAAAGCTTAACAGAAGGTCATGACTTTGCCTTGGCCATTGCAAGGTGGTAGAGCAGCCCTAGAAAGGTTTTTGCTACTGGCTGCAAGAAAGGACAGTTTAACTTGGGGCAAAATGTTGCCTAGTGACTTGAAGTATGTGAACGTCACACTATTTCTGAAGCTGTAAAAGAGTCTGGGTGATGCTCCAGCAGCTAGGTTCTCATTACTGGAGAGGACTATGTGTACTAGGCAGAATTCCTCACCAAGACTCCTCAACGCTGATGAGCACCATGTTCTGCCTTGAAAATGTCTATTTTTGCACTTGGACTATTTTATTTCCCTACTGTTAAAATGAAAAATTGGCCAAACCATTTCAGCAGTGCCTGTCACACACTTGCTTCCTCCTGCAAATCCTAAAGCTCTGATTCTCTTCATTAAGTTCATAAAGACAGGCTTCTATGTAAACTATCACCAACAAAGTTAAATGCACATAAATGATGTAGAAATTGGTCTGTAGCATCACTGCAGTACAAACAGAACTTTCTGAGGAGGAAATACTTCCACATTCACAACCCAGAACTCAACACAAAAAAATAATGACCTGAATTTTCAAAGCTTTCCTCTATTAAATGCCGTGACAGGATTCAAAAGCTTTCCAAACTTTATAGATCATGTAAAACGAATAAAAGCACAAATAAAATAGCCCACCTCCACTCCACACCAATAAAGCCATCAGCTGTGAGAAGACAAAAACAACAGAGTTATCAATCACTCTTACCCACAAAAATGCAAGCCCAGCTGAAGGTCAATCCAATAGTCTGCCAAGCCCAGTTTATCTGGTAGTGTATGCTTAAAGAACAAAGTAATCAGAGACAAGCACACAATGATACGTCACTCATCCTCATGACAGATTTGCAACACATCTTTTCAGAGCTGGAAGTATCACCTGAGACAATGCTGAATGCATCCTCCCAGAAGTCCTTTAACCCTTTCTTGAATTATTCTGTATTTTGGGCTTCTGTCACACCAAGTTGTAAGGGTCCCACAATTTAAACACTTGTCTTCTTCAGCATTACTTCTACTTTTTAAACCCACTGCTTTATAATTTTATCTAGCGTCCCTCTCCTTCTCGTATTGTGATAAATAAGATTAAACAGTAATAATTGACTTCTCATGTATTTCATTTCCATTGCTTCATCTGAAATGAAAAGCCATGTATCCAATCATCCTTGTCATGCACAGGAGCTGGTGGTGAAGTATAACCAAGCTTACCCCTACATGTTCACCTGATCTTTATTAATAGAGCCAGTCTGAGTGCAAATTCAGGGAGAGGACAGGATGAAGATTTCTGTTTTCTTTTCTTCTGCCATAAATCTTGGCACATCCATGTCATTCATTTTTGTCAGAAGATTACAGAGAAGAGTATGGCGGAAGTAGTTACCATGGCTCCAGGAACAGCTCCCTGCATGGGCACCAGTTCCCCAAGCACCAGCTGAGCACTTGTCCAAGATAAGAGTTGCCTCTCATCCTGAACTGAGCAGTTGGAAGTCAGCAGGGAGATTACAGCTGCTGCAATTAATCCAAGTGTAAAAAGATTAACAACAGTTTATCCACCCTTTATTCTCTTATGACTGACAACAGTTAATACTACTAACACCTTCAACAACACGTGGTCTGGGTCCAACAGCAGCTCAATTTTTCCTACTCCCTCCAAACTCTTTGCTCCTCCTGGAGCATGGACTTGGACAAAATCAGAAATCCCAGGAACAGAAGAGCAGTGTTGGGCAGTTGGTTGAGGCCCTTCCTTCACTTGCATCCAGATGAGATGCTTGATTACTGAATATCAGCTTTCCTTCTTCCACACAGCCCTGCATATCCATGATCGGGAAGAACTTCATTTTTTTTCCGTCTTGCACAGGAATGCTGGTCATGTTCTTTCATGTTATATTCAAAATCACATCAGTGGCATAATGCCAGAGACCGCACTTATTCCATAGGACAATACAGTCTTCAAAGAAGACAGCTAGGTCTTGGTGGAAAACAAAGTGGAAAACAAAGAAAAAACAACCACTTTCATTTGGTGGTGTCTTTCACACCCTTTGCCAGAATGCCCCCTCTGTCCTTTCCCTGAATATCTGCAGTGATGGCAACAGTGCAATGCATGACGTTTCTTGGAGCGGGAAGTGCTTTGTAAACAAATAGCCACATCTTCAGGTACAAAACAAGCAGATCTGACTTTTAAACATTTGGCAAGGTGCGGGTACATGATGACAGCGTGTTAAATTCATTATTCAACACATTGCAAAGTGTAACGTGTCAGAGTGACAATTTATACCGTACTTACCTCCAGTCAAAGGTATTAGAACAGAACGATGGGTGCTTGAGCAACAGAAGCAATACAGCAGAAGAGACATCCAACCTGGAAAAGCAAAGAAAACCACTTATCAAAATTAAATGTCTCCATAACAAAGGGGAATTCAAGGAAATATTTTAAGCTGGAACAATTTGTGGATAAAACCATTGCATCTTTTTCACAGACATTCTCTTGTGGAAAAAAAACCAACAAACTTGCAGTCATTTCCAATATCCCTAGAGAGTCTTATAAAAGTGGGTTCCCAAACGATATTGTACAGCACTTTGCTTTTATTCTTAGTGATCCAAAGAACCCAGTGGGATCTTCTGCACTTAAGTCTGCTCAGACAAAGATGCAGGTCTTCCAGGCTGGATGTGGCCCGTGACAGGGGGTTGAAACTAGATGATCTTTCAGGTCCTTTTCAACCCAGGCCATTCTATGATTCTATGATTCTTATCTGTGTCCTTGCAGACAGGACCATGACCCAATACCCTGGAGGTTGGCAGGGTTGGATCATCCCAGATCCACTGCCAGCCTGCAGGCTGATCTGGAGCTGGGGAGGTCTGTCTGGTTTTAAAGTGAGGTTAACACTGATACTCACTGCCAAAGTCTTGGAAATGAGTTGAAGTAAAACACATTCTATTAGGACAGGCATCATTTTTAGTTAGTGCTGCAGTCAAGCACAAAACCATTTCATTTCTGTTGTTGAAGAATTCTCCCAGTTACAAGCAAGCAAAACATCCTGAAAATACTTAAGGTTTAAGTTGATAAACAAGAAACCTCTGCTGCAGGCACAAGGGCATAAAGGCAACAACTTCCTTGACAGCCCAGGTAACTCAGACTTTATGGCTGCAGAAGTCATCAGTGCCACGCACACACCATGCAGCCAACAAGTGGCAGCAAGGGGCTGTTACTCATGTTTATCGTAAATCATTCATTAAAATGGATGTTACCCAACGTTAAAAGTATGTTGGGTGCCTGGGTGCAATAAAAATTAATTTACCATTCACAAAGCTTCTCATGTAGTTAAATCAGCTGTGTTCCAGCTTCGTTATCTGTGTGTTTCTAATGTATTTCTTTCCTATATTTTTGCAGAGCTGGCTCAAACTAAGCTTTATTTTTTATTATTAATCTAATGTAATTTGTATGTATTCCTGGGAGTAGGCCATGTTGTAACAACTGTACTGCTACATTGCCATCTCCAGGCAAGATGAAGAACTGTATAAGAAGCTCTTCGAGAACTAAATACAGATAAACACTTGGAGGATTTTTTTTTTTTTCCAATTAAAAATCACTATTTGTTTATATTAAAATCAGTCGCAGAAACCAGAACGACATTGGTGCATATTATATCTCAGCTGACAAACTCTCGTTAGGTAAATGCAGTGCTTAGCCAGAGCACTCCCCACTGGAGAAGAATACAGCTGAAACATAACTAAATTACTGTGCATACATAGGAACCAGATGAGCATTTTTATGCTTAACATGTTTGCTATCTGTTTAAAGGGCCTTCTTCTCTCTCATCTCTAACACCAATGCCAAATTAAGAAATGGGAAATATTACCAAACATTTCTAGCCAAGAAATTAATAACCATAAAAGAGAAATACAGAGTGAAGAGAAACATGGTGAACTGATGGCAAATTTTAAGGTCAAAACAGGGTCTCGTTTCCTTGAACAAATCTTAAGACATCCAAACCTTCATAGCAAATGACAGATTCCTGCCCTTTCTTTTGTTGAACCAACTCTACCTTTTCACCACCGCCCAGTGGCAAATACTGGAAATCATCAGCAAAACACAGGTTAAGCTGAGGATCCATGCAAAGCACTGACGCTACACACCAAAGCAAACAGAAGAGATTCACCACTGAGGACCAATTAAAGCATAACATCAACATGATGCGCTCTGCTTTACCAATGCTTTTACAGAACATCAAGAGTCTAGGTGAAACCACAGATTAATTCAGGTACCATTTTCAAACTCATTTCTCATCATGTGAAAAAAAAACACGTATGCAGCACAGAAACAAACAGTTCCACGCTTCTGAGCATATTCAATGAGATCGGTTGACACGGCAGTGTTGTAAAGGCCATCCAAACCTGTTTATTCTGACTAATTTCCATAATCTATTGTGCCTGCATCTGGAAGCGTTGGACTCCATCACTTTCAGAGGCAGCTCATTTTTCCAAACCCCTTATTTTCCATTCCTCTTCACTCATGTCTTATTTCCTACTTTCACTCATTCTTTTAACGTCATCTTCATGTGAAGAATTCCCTTTGGATCAGTCAGGAAAGAATATAGCAGTCCTGAGTGGGTTCAGAGTAGCAATTTCCTACTGAAGGGCTAACATCTAACGTCCTATCCATAAATATTAATCACTGCAGTATCTAAGGAACAAATCAAGGTAAGAGAAGTCTTCCTACAGCATTCAAAAAAACCCAAAAAGCAAACAAAAAATATGTGTAACATCAGTCAGAAGAACCAAGCATGCACAGCCATTTTAGATCCAGTAACAAGTTCCATATCTGTGTCAGTGCAGCATTTCACTGTGGCTTAGAACCTCTGATCACAGAATGGTAGAATCATTAAGGTTGGAAAAGATGTCTAAATCACCTAGTTCAACCATCAACCGATCCCCACCATGCCCACTTACCTACATCCCTGATGCTACACTGCTTTCGGACAAGGAAAATCTCACTGCACAGCAGCATCCTATACCCTTCAGGTGTGCGAGGATCGATCCCTGCTTTCACCACATGGCAAAAGTGTGTCAACAACACACACTTTCCTCTGTCATAAGATCAGTCCTAGCACTGCAGAGAAGTGGAGAGACATCCCAAACTCAGCACAGTGGTGATTAACACACCTAACCAGCCTCGCACAACAAAAGAAAGGGCGCTTGTGCCACGTATACACGAGGCAAAAGACCCTTCCAATTCTTTCACTTGACAGTTACCCGAGATCTAAATTGGCCCAGGTGTTTAATTTCTCAAGTGTTCTCCCCATCTTCAACTTCATGGCATTAGGAAAGAATTTTTTCACAGAGGGAGTGATCAAGCATTGGAACAGACATCCCAGAGAAGTGCTGGAGAACTGTCTCTGGAACTAATTAAGAGACATATGGATGTGATTCAGTGATGGGACTCAGCAGATAAGTTGCTGGTTGGATCTGATGACCTTAAAGGTCTTTTCCAACCTGAACGATTCTATGTGAGGCAGATTGTGTATATTCTGCGTTGTAACCAAACCAAAGCAGAAACATTAAATGTCCCATGTGTGTTAGCAGCACCAGGCTTGTCTCAGGAGAGATGACTCAGATAACCACAGTTCCTTTCTCACTGAACTGCAGTTTCATGACGTTGCAGAAAATCGGACGTAGTTCTCCCATCAGTGAGACAGTAAAACCTCATGATTCTGAAGTGCCCCGAGTTGTGTGAGTGAGAAGTGCTAAGTGTACTGTTATTACTCTTCTCAGCCATCAATCATCCACCTTTCAGCAGCACTAAAAATTCAGTCCAAGCTAAATCTCAGCAGAATTGCTCTGGAATAGGTCAAGCTACATAATGAGTATTCTCTCTTTTAGGACTGATGGGCTGATACAACACATGCAAGTCCTAGCTCAGCATGCTGCTCTGCTAATGCTTCCTCACGTACCCAATTATACTCTTGTATTTGTTAATGTTACATGAAAAATCTTTACAATTACAGTAAATCACCCACTATGAATCCTGCAGCTGAAATTTTTTAATGAACATTCATTATAGGAAGAAAACATCTCCTCAGGCAAAACCATGGGGAAAAGAACTAGTTTTATGGCACATGAAATTCTGGCTTTCCTTATCTAGTATAATTTACTTTGTAGATTTAGCCGAAGATGCAGCTCTTACATACATAAAGTGCCGATGTTTAGCCTCCACCCACTCAATTGGTAACTGGGAAGCTAAGCAGTGTCACTAAGATTTTGGTTTCATTACAACAGCCAAAACGTCATCAGAGCTTGGGCATTTGCAAATGTCATAGCAAGCTTAGCTGGCATCACTCGCAGCTGAAGTGAACCATAGGGAAAGAATTTATTTTGGTGCTTTGAGTCACCTGTAGGCCTAAGAGCCACTGAAACACATTTATGCCAAACACACACCATGTTCTATAATCTCAGCTAATTTAAAATTGTAGGTTTCCTTTAAATAATTTCTGAGGCAACTCCTTCACAGGACACATCACCACTGATGGAGATGTCTGCATTGCTGGCATTAAGAGGATGAGACCTCCCAGGCAGACTTCCTTCCAACTGCTGTGAATAACTGGACTTTTATTTGTGGTCTCTGAAAATCATCTTGTTCTGAGTCCTAATTAGCTTCAGCACTGGCTGAGAAATTATTTATGATAAGAGTGACCATGCTTGCATTAAAAAGGTGAATTAGAAACTTATAATTCACACCAGGACGCAGTGGGGTGGGAAGGAGAGCAGAACCAGGACACGCACTGTGAAGCTTTTCATTGCAAAGCAAGCTGAGCAATCAACACTGATGATACCATCACTTCATCTCTGACGGTAATGCAATAACAAGGCACCAGGCTCTGGCCTTCTGCCATCTTTTTGCCAAAGCACAGCTCTGCTTCTCCCTGGGAAAACATAAAGAGCCAAAATACAGGTGCATCAATGTTGCTTGTGCTGAAAATTAGTCGAAATTGGGAAAGAAAGGGATTAGTAAAACCAATGGGCATAACTATGTACTTACTAAGGAATGCCCCTGCTTAAACAACGTGGATACGACTATCTTGTTATTCACTAGAGTGCAAGTCTTTGTAGGTGCAGATGCTAATCAATTGACACAAAAGGACCTGAACAGAACAAATAATTACATGCAGGGATTTCAAACAGATGCAGTTCTGACTGTGATCTGAACACTGCTTTGGGGAATCTTCCCTTGGAGAAGTGCACCACGCAGTTAAAATCATACAAGACTCACGGGTTAGACTAATAGTGTTTCCTTGTTTCTTGAGGATCTGAGACCTAATTCAATACATATATTTGGCATTTCGGGTTTTAGTCTGTTTATCTATTATATGCTCATGAGGATAAAGCTAAAGAGGTCTTTAAATCTGCAACCTAAAGAAATGAACTTCAGGTAAATCAAATTATTTCAGCCATACAGAGTGGAGGAGCTGCAATATCACAGACCATCCCATGTTGGAAGGGACCCGTGAGGATCATTTGAGTCCAACTCCTGGCTCCACACGGGACGTGAACTCTTGATTAAAGTAACTCAAATTAAAACCAGAAACTAACTGCCCTCACCAATTCCTCAGCACTCTTAAACCACTTTAATTAATAAAATGGTAAAAAGATTAACGAATCACTCAGGAATTTGACACGAGAGAGAGCAACCCTACCCAGCAGCGAGCAAGGCAAGGTAAATTGGATCATGCCACCTGCAGGCAAATTGGTGGTCTGCTCCCGCCCAGCGATACCAGTTGTAATTTGAAATGCTAATTATTATCGTGGCTGAGGTTTATTCCGTAATGGGGGCGGGGGGGGGGGGGG
>PPHD01002839.1:0-33912 GCA_002909625.1 Bambusicola thoracicus
TCTCTCTTTCTTTCTTTCTTTCTTTCTTTCTTTCTTTCTTTCTTTCTTTCTTTCTTTAGTAGGCTGCAATAGCACAACTCCCTGGATTCTGAATGGGAATTTATCAGCGATGGTTGAGAGAGAGAAAGACTGGGTTCCTCTTAGTTTACTGTCAATATGCCAACACCTCCTAGTTCTTGAAATCGTCAGGCCATGTCTGTTTTGAAGAACTTGTTTAACGTACCTGAGAGAGCACCATGAAAATATCAGTGATAGTTTTATATTGTGTATCTTCCTCAATGAAAGCATCAGAGTGGATCTCTGTTCAGGAAATGTAATAATATTAGTTAGCAGAAAGAAACATTTTGTGAGCTTATAGGAACTACCCATGAGTTTAAATTGAAATAATTTCCAATGTGTTGCTATGGTATATTTGTTCCCTATCTTTGGCTCTAGAAAGTAAATCATTCTTTAGGCAATAGATTGCATTGTCAATTCCATGCTCACCTACTGATTTCAGACCACTTGAGGAACATAAGTGGTTGTTCCCTTAACAGAAGGAGTTGGAGGTAATATCATTTATTTATTTTTGGACAGAACTGTTTACATGCTAGAATTATTTCCGCAAAGTTTATGTCTCTTTCTATTCTTTTAATTGTACAGGTAATTTGAAGAACAACTCAGTTTCTAATTTTAGCCTCATTATTAGCACAACATCCGCTAATATTATTCAACTCATGTTGGGAGTACTTATTCTCCGAGAACTGTTTCAGCAAGGTCACCTAACCTCTTTGTATCCTCTGATGGCAGGTGGGATATTTTGTCAGAATTTAGTGTATGTATGTGTTATATTGCTACTTAGTTATAGAAGGGATGAATTATTTTGAATTTTCAACTTGAGTAATAATGCTAAACTGTTTTAAGCCTACTAATGAAATTCTGACCAACAAGGTCAAAAACCTTTTTCAGAATATCTATTCTTATGGAAATCCAGTGCTATTTAGATCCTACATGAATTTCTAGTTTCATCTAGCAGTTTTGTTTATGGTTTTATATTGATTTCCGGCTTTATAACTGTTCTAATATTGGTTCAGGCCTATTATGAAAAGGACACGGATAAATGTAACCAGATACCCCTTCTGTGCTTCTGTTTCAGAAAGAAAGAACTTGGACAAATAGAGGACTCCAATCATTTTTGTCTCCTTCAATCTATATTATGTTAGAGCTGCTGTTTTCTGAATGTTTCAGCTGCCTCAGAAACAGAGTCTAAGTCATGAGCTACTTGTATTCTTAATGATATCTTGCGTATAAGACTTGCTAAAGATGCTTCACCAGAGATGAAGATTCACAGGATTTTGGAAAGGTAATTTCCTTTTTATTTTTATCTTTTTATTTCAGAGGTGACAGGATAGGGGCCAGGAGGAGAGAAAGAGTTGAACATCAACTGTTCCATCTCTGTCTGACGATTTCAAGGAAATCAAGTTAGTGTTTCTGATTTGCTCACTGATTCTAAATAGCTCAGCATTTAAAAACAATTTTATACTACTTTTACAGTCAAGAAAATCTGTTCCTTACAGAATTTGGATGGGTTTGTTTGTTTAGCTTCTAATTAGAGCTACTGATTTAGATTTCACATTCTGGTATTGATTCTTTTCAGCAGAGAATGAAGAGTTCTTCTTCCTGAGGAGTACCTCAGGAAGGAGAAGGATTACCTCTGTTCTGCAGCTGTGCCAAAGTGTAATGTAGTATTTTTAATGTTAAAATGAAAAATAATGATTCCTTCCTGAGATTCCTTAATCTGCTTGTTAGGTGAGAGTGTTCCCCTTCAGATTTATCTGGAACTGTCGATGATTTTGTAGCACTGGGTTAGAACTTTTATTAAATACTTGTCACGAGGAGCAGTTTCTTGACAAAACTGCCAAATTATTTAATATGAGTTTCTAGAGGATTCACAGAAATGTTAAGTCAGAATGATCCTGAACAAGTTATCTAATCTATCAGAGCCAGAGGATAGAATGATCAGCTATGTCTAGATAATTTGTGACAGATATAGTTACCCTGTTCTGCAAAAACACCAACAATCCAAATGTTATAGTTGGTGTGTTTTGTTTTGTTTTCTACGTAGCATATTCCAAGGTTTACCTATTCTCAAAATTAACACGTTTTCCCTGAAATCTAACCCCGATGCACATAAAGCTAAGTATATGTTGTCTTAATAAGGTAGATACATGGCACAATTGATCACAGGTGTCTTACTGCTGGCATTTTAAATGTTGGACAGTTGTTACTATGCTGGTCTTGTTTTTGACCAAAACACCCACAGTTCTTTCAACACTGTCATGATAGCTTTAACTTAAACTATTCCAGTTCTGCCTGTTCTTCTTAAACTTTCTTGTTTGGACCTAGTTCTGCAGTAATGTGGATTTATCTAAGAATAAGATTATAAGTTTGTCTCTAAGATTAAAACCATGGTACTGAATAGCCAATAAATAACTTCTTAATAAACATTGCCAATATGTATAAAAAAAGTTTAATAGATAGTTCTGATATCTTTCCAAAAATTAATATTCTTGATAGGATTGCTTGTTCAGACCTTTTACAAGGTACCATGTTCAACCTTCTCCAGTCTTCTGTAGCCATACTTATTTTCCTTACTGTCTCAGAGAGATCAAACTACCCTTTGAAATGTTTTTATCTTCTTTGTAAATTAACTTTCTCACTTCTTAGAACTTGTTTGTAGTTTGGCTGATTCTGAATATCTTCAGTTACAGTGTTTTATTATGCCTTGGTAAAACCTCCCCATAAAACTGTTTGAAATAACATACACATACAGTTTCACCCCCAGTATCATTATAGGATGTTCTCTGTAATATTGTTCTGTTAGAAAAATGTTATTGCTCTTTTTAGCATAGAAGACTGCAAGGTTTAACGCTGCTCCATTACACAAATCCCAGGCCCCATAATGCTTTTGTCAGCCTGCTCATAAAACAGATAGGGCAGTTGCCAGCACAGTAGATCAAAGGATTAAATATTTAATCTTTCAGAGGCTTTGCTCCTTAGGATCCACAGTCAAATGATAACACCACTTATGTCTGCTTTGAATGGTGACTTCCTTAATGGTGAATGTCAGGAGATGTAGTTTGAAGAGCTGATGAGAAATAACAGGAATAAAACAAGGACAAGCTTGATATATGTAAGCTCAATTAAGGTAGTTCATGGAAATAAGGCAGGGAACAGCTTTGGTTCCCTATGTGGAACATGAAGATGAAATCAAAAGCTAATTACATACACATTATGAATTAGTTGTCCAACATAGACCAAAAAAAAAAAAAAAAAAAAAAAAAAAGCCCAACAAAAATGATACCAATGAAAAAGGTACCTCTTGACACCTCTGATAAACTCAGTTTTTTCATCCGTAATTTAAACAGATTTAGTGATAACAGAATGGCTCTAAAGGCTCCTTAGTGCTTGTTCTTCAGCTTTTGCATTTCTCTATATGAATGTTGTGTGTTTTTAATCATACACAAGATGAGCATTTTTATTTATGTTCACTTGTTCAGTTCTTATATTTTTTAATGCACCTGAAGCCCCAGGTGAAGCATTTGTAGCCGTTAGAATTGGCTGGAATCACATCTGGGCTGTAGGGCACCAGCCTCTAATCAGAGAAGGTGCTGTGTGGAGTTTGTTTCCATACTATCATAGTAGGTGATGATACCAAAGCCGATGGAAATAGTAAATGCCTATGGACATGTGGAATCCCTCATGTTGAGTTAATAGGGGTAGAAGGATCTGCAGTCGCTGGTGAATTCACTCTGTTCACAATAGGGGTGTAATAAATGCATACACTCAGTTCTCTAGGGAGACAAAGTAACATAAACAAAAAAGCCTAACACTGTGGTTTTATTGAAAACCAATTTACCTGAGAAAAAAAGTTATTCTAGGCTGCAAATATGGATATTCATAAGCATTTAGCTAACCAAGGCAATCTGTGAAAGTTGGAAAAAAGTGAAACACAAAAGCAGAGCTGATTTACTGACATCTCTATTGGCATTGAGTATTTCCAGTCTGCACATGGGCAGATGTTATGAGTCTACCAAACCACTGCTGAGAATCAGTTCAGATCCTGAAAATTTCCATCTCATTAAACTTCTATGTATGGAAAGCAATTTCTTCACAGTAGATAATAATATTATTAACAAAGCTATTAGCAGTACAGACTCTGACAAAGAAACTGGAGTGTTAAAGAATGTTTTCTAAAAATAAACAAATTTACATCTGCTATAATAAACTCATAAGTAGCCCTTATTAAACATGAGAAAAAGGAAAAAGCACCCCAAGTGAAAATAATCAAAATGAAATAAAGAAATAGAAGATTCAACTAGCAAAAGCCTTAAGATACTGGAAAAGTAATATGATTTTCCAGCAAATGTTTACAAAACTCAAAAGCTTCATGAGATTGAGTGCAAATAATTTGTAGCTCACGGATATATCCCGAAGGTACATTCTTCTCTTTCACCATCCTTCCTAATTCCTCATACATTCTCCTATCTAAAAAATTATTCAGGAATATAGTAAGGTAAGTGAACTAGTAACTGACATCTTTAGGTAATGGATCATAAACTCTCCATATGAATGTTTTGCAAACAGTACTAATTTTTAAAAAATGATTAGTACAAGCAACTCTGCAAATAATAATGATTAATATAACCACAGAAAAAGTGAGATGGCTCTTAAGTAAAGAGGAAGGATTTAGTTCTAGTAGAATTCAGTCTGATCTGAAGGCAGTGATGAAAAGCAACCAAAAATGGAAAATATGCTTCTCAGGACCTGATTCAAAGCACATGGAAGTGAACAAGGACTCTAATTTTACAGGCTGCTTTTGCTGGGGGCTATGAAACCCAGAGAAGTGCTTCTTGGAATTTATGAATTTATATTTCCTTCATTTCCATTCAGGAAAGCATGGTGGCACAAAATGGCTGTTTCCTTCACACCATGCACATACTCTTGCTGACTACTGCTGTCCTCCCTGTAGCACCTTACTGTTGGGCATCACATTTGAACCCCCCAAACAAAATGGGCTTTTTTGTTTGTTTTTTTTTTTTTTGAAAATCTTAGGTAAGTGTGGAACAGTGAAGATTGGAGGCAGACTTCAAGTGCTATACTGAGTGATATACATACTGGTAAACCACACAAGTGGGAAAATTGAGGGGATGAGCTATCAGAGATAAATGACAACTACAAAAAGAAACAATTTGACCCTATTCCCTATTAGTCTCAAGGTAAGTAGCAAGTAAGTGTTCAAATATTGAATTGTCCTCATACTTACTTTCTTTCCCGTTCAGATTATTCAAATATAGGTCCAGACAAGCAAGCCAGACGTTGGCAGAGTTACCTGTGACTTGCATTTATTTTCCTAGTTGTAGAGGAATCCCTTTACACTTGGTCTATAGTAAAGAGGTTTTCTTCTGCTTTAAAATTTACATGTGATTATTCTCATACTCTTGTATGCCCTGATCAATAAGAAGTGCGCTGCTTGTTAGCAAATGCATTCCCTGTTTGTTCCTGTTTGCTTAACACTTTATACCAATGTATTTTTAAAGTTGTAAACAGTGGTCAAATATACTGATTATAGATGTTGACATTTGTTGTTATTAAAAATCAAACTTCCATGAAGTAGTGGCATACACTAGGGACAACAGAACATAACAGCTCAAGACAAGTATAATTTGTTTTCTCCAGCTCTGACTAAAATGAACAAATCTTTTCTTTAGCAATCCTGGAAATCACAAGTTAATTGCTCAGAAGGTATTCTTTTATGATACATGAGAAATAATGTGAAATTATAACTTTGTTTATACCTATAAACACACACATGCACAGATTCATATACACATAAACACAGAGACTTCCAAGTACATATTCACACGATGTTAACAACCTAGACTAAATAAAAAGCAAGGAAATACAAAATTCAAGCTGTTTGCTTTGCCTTATCTATTTCTATTATGCATGCTAACTATTGCAGATCATATGGTCTATAAAATTACCCGCTGTTTGGAGACTCCTTCAGAGCTTCACCACAACAGGGGATTGTGAGGATAGATGCAGTAGCAACTCAGTATTCCAGACATTTTTTCAGTTGGGCTCTTCGTGATATCTGAATGTATATTCTACATGTGAAGCTCCTTTACTTTCTGTGCTTTTAATTCAAGAAACACAAACATAAACAAACCCAAAATGTGTTTGGGGGCAGCATATGGAGGCTTTTAGATTTGTTTCTTTTAAGAGATTTGGATTTTGAAGGAAATAGAAAGCAGCAGTGAGTAATGGTGAATACTTAGATAAAGATGTTTGATGTTATTTACTGATAAGGAAGCGTTCCTGATTCCAAGGTTGGGCCCTAGTGTGAGCATGCCGGGCCTCTCAGGTCCCAGAGCAAAACATTTTGCACATTTTAGGCTTTAAATGACCATCCAAAATTTCATAAGAGAACTCTTGTTAAAATGGCATGCAACTTATCAGTTAAGATATACAGAACTGTTCCTTGAAATTCAGTCTGGGGATGGAGGGACAGTGGGGATAACATTATGTGAGGTAGGAGTAAGAATTGTGCTTTTCATTTACCGAAGGCTTACTTAATTCTCAGAAATCAACATAGCCAATCACCTTTGCCAACTGTATCCTGGGCTACATCAAAAAAAGCATAGCCAGCAGGGTGAAGGAGGCGATCCTGTCCCTCTACTCTGTGCTGGTGAGACCTCACCTGGAGTACTGCATCCAGATGTGGAGTCCTCAATAGAGGAGAGATGTAAACTTGTTGGAGAGCATCCAGAGGGCCACAAAAATTGTAAAATTATAGAAATGAGAAATGATCCAAAGGATCAAACAGCTCCCCTATGAGGACAGGCTGAGAGCTAGGGCTCTGAGAGAAGGCTCTGGGGAAACCTGAGAGCAGCCTTTCAGTATCTAAAATGGAGTTGTAAGAAAGAGGGGGACTGAATCCTTGGCATGGTCTGTTGTGGTAGGAAAAGGGGAAATGATTTCAAACTAAAAGAGGGGAGATTTAGACTGGATATAAGGAAAATGTTTTTTTTTTATGGTAAGGGTAGTTAATCAATGAAACAGATTGCTCAGAGATGCGGTGGATGCCCCATCCCTGCAGAAATTCAAGGTCAGTCTGGATGGGGTTCTGAGCAACCTGCTCGAGCTGTAGATGTCCCTGTTCATTGCAGGGAAATTAGACTAGATGACCTTTAAAAATCCCTTCAAACTCAAATGATTCTATGATTGTCTACTTAAGAAATAATTTTGTCTGTATGTCTAGAGGAATGTTGATCTTATCATGGGAAATCTTTGCATTAATCATAGAATCCTAGAATCATCCATGTGGTTTTCAAACTGTCTAAGGGTCAAACTTTGATTTAGAGCAGGAAATTACTGTAAATTATGATGAGTTAATGTAAGACCAGAATTTATACACTGGAGAACTGTTAAGAAAGGCAAGTTCATTTCATGTGATAAGCATGTTAGCAGTAATGTTATTTTTTTAAAAGAAAGCTCTGATTGATAATGGGACATAACGTTTTTAGGTAGAATTAGTAGGAGTATGATGCAAAAGTAGGATTCTCCTTTGGTTGGTTAATTACCTTATATTGTTATTCACACTCTATGACCTTAAATTCAGATAAGAATGTGATTAGCACTGAGTGTTATACCAAGATGGAATTGTCTATATATATGTGATTTGTCAGTGAGATTAGTCCAGCTGTATTCCTAGTAGGTAATACTTTGAACAATCAGATGAACTGTTTTAGCTGCTGCTAGGGCTTAAATAAGAACTTCTGCCCTCACCTGTTTACTGCTGTCTGCTCTTTGCTCTCAAATGCTATGTTAGTCTTGACAGTTTTCCTCTATGTGTGATCACTTTCTGACTCATTTTAAACCAGGTCCAGTTTGCAAAACTACCACTGATAGTAAATTTTAATTTTTACCTGGTTTGTTGACACAATTAGTACAACTTCTCATTGAAGAAGGAAATGCAACCAGCAGAATTGATCTTTCATTTCTGCAACAACCAAGAGTGTTTATGTAATATTTGCGCTATGTGGTGTTGGTGATTGGTAAATAAACCTGAAGGTTTTCACTTTGCATCTTGGGTTTGCACACCCACTGGTGGCTGAATTTCATAACCTGTTCTCAGCCCACACCTATGAATTCAGACAGAGAACATGTTGCTTTCAGATGAATCTATGCCCACTGTGTAACAAGTTCCCATCTTTGTGCTGATTGTTGTTTTCTATAAAATACCAGTATGTAACATATTGGTACGCTGTGTTTCACAATGGAATAAAAATTATTATGTATATATTATGTATATATGATAACATTGTCTTATAGGACAGTAAAAATCAGAGGAGTTCTCAGTATAAGTGAATAAGGCTGGCAGTCTCAAAAGAGATTGAACTAGAATTTTGTTTTATTGTAATGAATCAATACTAAAGGTTCCTATGACTATAGTTTCTTAATCTTATGGATTACAGGAAAAGGAGACGTATATTTTCTCTGACTGAGTTTAGTTTGTTGTTACCTTACATTTTACAAATGTATGTGGTTCCTCCTCTGTTAATCTTTCTGTTGCTTTAAAAAATATTGATGTCCTTATACATAAAATAGGAACTCGTTTGTTTTTCTATGTCTAATGAGAACATTTTCCCCTTTTACTAGTAAAAATATCTGCATATTCAATTTTCTTCTGAATTTTCCAGTATTGCACAGCCAAACTCGACAAAGGGCTTCAAAAGCATTATATCAAAGTATGCATAAAGCCCTTTGTAAATAGATAAGCAGAACAAACTCTTTCCTTAGTGTTATTTGAGACTGGAAGTTACGATGCCCAGGCAGTGATAACCCTACTGACTATGCGCTCAGCTACTATGGTGAAGGAGGATTATCATAGTACCAGGATGGGAAAAAATTTTGCTTGAGTCTGAAATGGTGCAGAGCTGTTAATACTACCTACTACCTATTGTACTCACACCACCTTTGCAATTAACTGAAGGAGAGAATAAGAACTGCTAGAAAGTGTTAATTTTTAAGATTTTATCTGACAAAAGTATGCTTCTTTAAACTTTGGTATTCCAAATACTTCAGAAAAATGCCAAAATAAAGGATATTTGTGAGCATGCCACTAGTATTAGTTCATAGTTCAGATCAGCAACGTTCACGCAAGTCTTAGGAAAGCTGTCTTTAAAAGCAACAAGTTAAAAGTCCAGTTCAGGAAAAGAGCAGTGATTGCTCACTTGATATGAAAAGGATTTCTCTTTGCAGTAGTTTCCAGTATTTCATTCAAGATAAGATTCATTAAGTTTTCTGTGACATCTTGTCATCTGTGACAATAGAAATGTCTGTAGAGGTATGGGATTAGTTATCCTAAAGATGAAAAGTCAGTGATGCTGATCACTGCTATGTCCTATTACATATCTAAACACAACAGATGTAGCTTAAAAGGAAAGTGTGGCAGCATATTTACTGATAGTTTTGCATTAGCAAAATGATGCAGAAGGCTGGAGGCTCAGCTGGCAATCCCAATTTTGGTTCTGGATGGCTGTTAGAGAGGACAAAGTGCTCGCTAGGCCTGTTGTATTTTGTTGCCCATGTTCCAGTTTCTGTTAATGCTACTTATGACCAAACTGTAGCATCTGCTGCTGAGCCTTTGTTAAATTAATAAAAGCCTATTCTTGCTTTGATAATGCCACTAGAAACTACACTCATCTACTAATTCCTTGGACAATGACATGAATCACATCACTTGATGTACCAGATGTAAAAGCAATTTGTTCAGCGTAAGAACATCAGAGCAGTAGTTAGTTTTCTGACTAGGTCCTATCTTACAATGGCATCCTATGAAATGAAAGGGAGGCCTCTTATGAAAGATATACAAAAAAAAAAAAAAAAAAAAAAGGATCCTGACTGTTGTTACAGTAGTACATAATATGTGAGTATCTGATGGAAATTTGGGAACTCGCATAAGTCCAAAACATTTTGAGATTTTGAGTAATACTTTGATCTTGAGCAGCACTTGTTCTTAATTGGAAGTGAGAACAGCAACATTTTTCTTACAGAGAATTTTACCCACATAAATTGTGTGAGAAATCTTGGGATACTGCTGATGGCTTTGAAACATCCTGCTAAGTGTACATTCTAGAAAGTTCCAATCAAACTATTATAGAAATAATCTCACTTGGAGCAATGGAATCTACTACAAAAGAAGAAAACTGGCAATTTTTTTTTTTTTTAAACCATTTTGTTTTCATAATGGCCTAAATCTTTGCAAGAGCATTTTTATGAACAGCTTTTATGTAGACGGTTTAAAATTTTCACCAGATGTTTCATATTAGAACATGATAGTACAGCATAGCACAGATACTGTAAATATTTTTTTAGTGTACACGTATGATGCACCCGTGACTACTCATAGTTTATGGTAAGAACAGCTTCAATTAATTTGTCTTTTCTCTTTATTAATGGTGTTCTAACTGTTCCTAGAGAAGAGAGGGGAGAGAGAGTACAGCTTCTGTCTTCTTAGTGATGGAGCAGTGATAACTAATACTTGGACTTTCCTGGGCTGAACCAAACCTGACAGTGGTTTTATTGCACCTGAAGCCCCAACTTCAGACTAACATACCACTTGAAGGTAATGATATTTCGTCATGCTTTGGTATGCATTGCTGCAGGCAAGGTGCAAACTTGGGACTAGATGCAGTTGTGCCCTCTACCATTTTTCTGGAGCACAAACCTTACGAGGAGAAGCTGAGGGAGCTGGGATTGTTTGGTCTGGAGAAGAGGAGGCTGAATGGTAACCTTATCACTTTCGACAACTACTGAAAGGAGACTGTGGTGAGGTGGGGATTGGTCTTTTCTCCTGTGTAACTAGTGATAGGACTAGAAGGAATGGCTTCAAGTTGCACTGGGGGGCGATTCAGATTGGATGTTAGGACAGATTTCTCCAAAAGAGTGGTCAGGTGTTGTAATGGGCTGCCCAGGGACGTGGTGGAGTCACCGACCCCTGAGGTGTTCAAGGAATGTTTAGATGTTGTACTGAGGGACATGGTTTAGTGGGAAATACTGGTGATAGGTGGATGGCTGGACTGGATGGTCTCAGGTCTTTTCCATCCTTGGTGATTCTGTGATTCTGTTTTGAGATTCTATCTGATGCTCCCTATTCTTTCAGAAATGGAACAATATGCTTTACTTATCTAGGAAAGCTAATCTCTACATCATAAAGTCTTTTTTTTCCTGCTTTGGCTGCTGGTTTGATTACATGTCATACCTGTTCTAAAAACTGGCTCCAGCCACTTGAGTGTCAGAGCAGGTTGTTGCAGAGAGAAAGAAACAGACGGTGCAGTCGATCTTCATGACTCCTGATGCACATGACTACATTTCTCCCTGCCTAAGTGGCACATACAAGGTGATTAAATAATCAACGCTATTACCCTGGAGGAACATAAATCCCTGAAGCAGCCACACAGAATGCTGCTCACTGGTCCCCAAAGTGGTAGGAGCAAGAGGCAGCGGTGCCTGTTCGAGGCACAAGATGAAACACAAAATGAATTCTTGTTCCCTAGGTGGGCTGTCTTTCAACACTTCTACTTGTTTGTCTCAATTACTGCTTAAACATAAAATGCTGATTTTCCCCTTAATATTAAATGAAATGGACATAGCAGTTTATCTTAAAATGGGATGTTGTGTAGTCCATAGCTTAGTGAGAAAAAAAATGGACTGACAGTTCCCTTAACAAAGATACTTTTATTGTTATGTTTAGCCTTGCCCTCTAAAATTATACCAAGAACATGTTTTAAACTTTTAGACCGTTTTTAAAAATTGATCAGGCAGAACTCCAAATCCAAAATATAAATTAATTTTGAACACCCAGGAATCAAACTGCTTTTATTAGCCAACATACTGGGCAATGACAGCAATTGCATTTTACGTGTTACTATAAGTATAGATGCGTTTGTAGCATCGTCTACAACATTATTAGCTACAAACCATGGGCAGTATTAAATTAACTTCACCGGTGTTCAGTACCATGACTGCAGAAAATGCAGTTTATTTGTACATTAAGACCATGTGAAGAACATGGTTATGTCTTAAAAAGAGATAATCTAGTGTTTTATTTAAGAAGAAAATTTAACCCTTGTATCTGGGTCCCCTAATTGCTCAAAGCAGTTGTTTTCATGCTGCCAATGTTTACTAGGTGTAACTTGGGGGGAGTGGAGGAGTTAAGATATATTTATGTCTTTCTGTAGTTTTAAAGAAACATCATTTTCAAATTTAATTTCAGAGTAATATAGCAACAAAGTACTGTAATTGTCCTATCTGTGTATTTCTAAATGCAGCATAATAGCAGCTGTGGGTAGATAGAAACGAAAGTGAGGGTTTTGGCTTACAGTCATTTTGTTGTCTCAACAGAGCACTTTTAGAAAAACACAGAATTTAAATCAAAGGTCCTTAGGAATCTACATGAGTTACAGCTGTGCCTGAGGGCTGCTGTACAAATAGTGTGTTACCACAAACTCGTATGCATTTTTTGCTATGTTTTTACTTTGGTATGCACTTCTGAAATGGGTGGTATAATAAAAAGTTTGGACTTCCTCATATTTCTGCCTTTGGGAAATTCTTATTTCTCATGTAGAAAGTCTCGCTATCCTTTTGGTACTTACTGGTGTGTAGGAGAAGGATGAACTCATCCTTCACAGACAAAAAAATAGGGGAGATGAACTTCCCCCAAATACTTGCACCTATTTAAAAACCAAATCCCATGTATTTTTCTGCACTGAGATTACTGATATTGATCAGATGATTAATGTTGTAACACATTTTGAACTTTAGAATACTTCTCCTTCCCTCAGGCAGATAATTCTTTGTTTGCCTTTGTGTCTTCATTTTCCGGTGGTGTCCATGCAGTTACTTCATTTTCAGTTATTGTACAAAGAAATTGACTGCAGAATGTGTAACTAAAAATAGAGGTTTTGGTGGTGAACTCTAGCCAAAACATTGTAAGAAAACTGCTACCGAGAGGCATGCATTACTTGTACTAACTTTCTCCTCCAGGTCTTTAGCCCTATCTTGTGGATTAAGATCTCCTTCCTACCTGTGAAGGTTAGTATCAGGTTACCACAACGTACTAAGAGAAAGCAGAATTTGCTTCCCCACTTGTCATTGCAGCTAACCTTTTCCCTCTTTCCCTTTTCCCTTTCCTTTCTTCTTCCACAAACATAGCTTTTGCACAAATACAGAGATTTTTCTTGCTTTCATCCTGCAGCAGTGGTACTTTGTGGACAAACTAGTCTCTGGTGACAGACATCACAGGTGGAGTGCTGCTACAATGGCTCCTGAAAACTTCATCTTCCTTTGGAGGTCAGTTCTTCCAGTTCTGCATCATTGAAACACTATTTGGCTACACCCCTGTGAATTTGCATGCATTTCTATGTCATTAAATATGTGCCAAGAGCACCTGTCAAATTGTCATGAAGGTATTCAAAAGGATAGATAGAGGAAATAAAATATAGACAATTGCAATAATAAGAGCAAAGGTGGTGGAATGATAACCTTTGTTTTCTTCAGATTTTGAGATTTAAAGTACAAACCATGTACAATGTCCGTACATCCCATGCTACAATTATCTCTTTGTCTATTCTACCATCAGTAGCAATATGTTTTATTCTCTCTGCTGCTCATGAATGCTTTTCTAGTGTTATCTCTCAATGTCCCAGGATACAGTGATAACTATTAGAAACATGAGTTTCATTTGGCTTTTGTATGCTGCTTGGCATATTTGGTTGAAAGACTCAGGAGTGAATTGTTCTGCATTCAAATAAAACACAGGAGAGATGACAGCTCTACAGGCTTTTCCAAATCATCCAGCTGGTGCGGGAAAAAGAAATTGAATATTAAACATCTGTAAGACAAAATTGAAGGCAGTGATTTTTCAACAAATTTCAGTGAATTGGTTCAAAGAGAACATCTAATAAGATAGAGATTAATTATTTTAGATCTGGAAGTTAAATTCAATGAATAGTTGCATCAAAATGTTTACCCTTTAGTTAAAAAAAAAAAAAAAAGAATAATTTAAAATTTAGAAAAGGTCAATTATCAAATGAACAGTAGAGATTCCATTATTTCATTGATTAAAATATTTCTAGTTTGTTTCTATTAGCAGGAGAAAAAAAAAAAATGAACTGTGTTTATCTTTGGCTCTAAAATGGATACTTACTTGTTTTCCTTTCTGGTCTATCGTTATTAGTGTGACTTTGGAGATAAGAGGCTACTTTAACCCCATGATTATTCCCTGTTCAGTTGTCTTTGGCTGAGAGTGCTAAACACAGTTGATAGCTATCACCTAGAATTTCTGCAGTGTAGACATCGTTCATTGGAAATTGGATGATACCATCAAATCAACTTCCAAGACATCAGAAAGAATTTATCAGGCCTAATCACACACTCATTTATGTGAACTTATCTCCTGTTTCAGCACTTACCAAAAGGAGAATGGCTCCAGATGTCTGGTCAATACTATAATCTCCTGTAAGGAAATACAAGTTCAGAAAGAAATCTGTATGTGATTAGCATGTATTTTGTTTTCCTCTGTTGTGACAATGAGCCATATAGATCATTAGTAGCGCTGAAGTCAATGAAATTAGAGAAGTTCAGAGTAACTTAAAAAGTTGCTGATTCTAACGTTGTAACATTATAGAAGGGTTTCTAAAGAGCTCTTTCAAAGACACTACTTCAGTTTGCAAACTGAGATGCTTCTTTGGCTTGAAGAGTTATCTTGTTAATTCAAGTGCCAGATCAGAAAAATATAGTATGTCCAAAGTAACATTAGTGAAGTCTGAAATTTGGCAAAGATAGCATAAACTTTCATCATGTGTGTTAGGAATTGAGGACTAAGGGTATGTTGGTGTATTTTTATAGCTATTGCTGAAAATGTTGGTGTTAGTTGCTGGATAGATCACTCTGTTACTAATTCCTATTTATGTAAGGTTTATTGAAGCATCTGCTAGGATGTTTTTTCTGCAAATTCCCTTTGGGACTGTGTGTTGGAGTAAGCTTTTTAAGGTATACAGTGTACAGTGGCAAAAACAAAAGACCAGAATCTGGCAAAACTCCAATTGATTTGCAAATTAGCTGTATGAGGACACCACCTCACTTCACATACAATTAAAAAATGCACTGTTAATGCTACAGGATAAGCTGTTAGAACCAAATTAACCAGTTGTAGTTGATTGTGTGTGTCAGCAATCTAAAAAAAAAAACACTTCCAAATTAAAAAGAAAATGTAATTTTGCTATGAATTATAATATCTGTGCTGTAAAATAACATGGAGAATCACGGGACTGAACTTAATATTTGTGACTTCATTCTATCTTGGAACATCCATTGGATAGAGTTGGCAAGCATTTTGAAAACTTTTTCTTGCCAGTGTCAGTATTGAGCAGCTCCATAGATTGGAGTTGGAATATTTTTAATCCCGTATCTCAACACGTTGTCAAACTACTAAGACTGCTGCTTTATATTGAGTTTGAAGTAAAAGTGATTTTAATTATTTTTTTTTAACAAAAGACAGTTCTTTCAATTTTCTCTCTCTATTTTCTGCTTTTCCAGTTACCTCCTTTTCCATAGGCAGAAAAATTGCATTACATTTGAGTGTACTGAGCACAGAGAAAAATCAGAAATGTTTCTTAAAGAACGAGGTGTTTTCTTCCTAGTAGAAGTCACATTAATATACTTAGAAGACAGCAGCTGTAGTTCTACCAATATATCTCCAAGATTAAAATTTATTATTGATTTTCTTAAAGGAGACATATATCAAAACACAGTGCTCAATAAAAGGAACAATTACATCTAGATGCTCTGGAAAAAGATGTGAAGAATTCAAGGCCAATACGTGGACTAAAATAAAACAGGCAAAGGGGAAATTGAGCTTAAAAACAAGTTATGACTCATGTAAAAATAATGTCTAGGAACTGATTAAGAGGATAACAAATAGAAGCACCTATCATGTTAGGTTTAAGACAGCCTTGGTAGGGCTATAGTAAAAGTCTTAGTGTTCTAAGATTAATTATTTCTGTTTGTAGGAGTATTTGCCATTAGTGAATCAGGTTATAGCGCTGCCAATAGAAATGGAATTTCTTAGCCTGCAGCATCCAGTTTACACGTAGCAGATTTCGTAGGAGAAGTAGTTGGAGAAAAATAAACAGTGGAAGCTTAATTCCTGTTCATCCATACATTCTTAGGCAGAATCTACACCTACATTTCATTCAGTGATTTCTCTCTAAGATCTAGAAAGCAGCTTATACACTGTTACCCTATTAAAACAATTTCTGATTTTGGCAGACTGGTTCAAACTGAATACTGGAGAATCTGGCAGTGTATATTAGGGAGGTAAAATAGTAGAAAAAAGTAGGAAGTCTTTCATGAAAGCAAAGGAAATAATTAGGAGTGCAGCATATCATCATATGATATACTATAGCATAGTGGTTAGCCTAATGATGCTGTCTGAATGAGTTATATACTACAGGCATAAATCAGTGTAATTCCAGGAACAATAAAGTATTATGCAGAAAGCAGTGACTCTTCAGATTTTATTTTATTTTTTTATAATTCTAAGATAATTATATTTCTTTCATATTGTGTGCCTTCCCTTTTTAAAAATGAAAAGCCTGCTTCACTTCTGGATGTGAATCAGAACTTTACCATTTTCATCAAGTAAGTAAACCAAGTTAATTCATTTTTATATAAAATACCCGTGAAGATAGGCTCAGGGAATTGCTTTGTGGCAACAATGTTATTTTATATTTTGCTGAACTAGTATTGCAAACATTCAGTTATCTGGTAATGAAAATGTATGTGCACAGTCATGATTAGCATTAGCCAGCACACAGTGTAGAAAGTTAAAAACTCACCATTACCCTTACATGCACAACCAGAAGCACGAGGTGTATGCACCTATAGAAAAAACAAACAAACAAACAAACCACAAAACCACCGGTAATTTGTAAAGGCTGTAACATGCAGTTTGGTTAAAAGCATTTTAAATGGTAGTGGTATTTTCTTATGGGTTACATTAAGAATCTTCTGCTAGTGTGATGTTGTGTGAGGGCAGCAGAATTACCTGGAGCTCTATCAATTACATAGGCTGCGTATTTTTGCAGAGTTCTGTCATGCAATCGTTATGCTGATAGTTTATAAGCAGTAGCTAATCTTCTTTAATTATGGCATTTGAAAGAAACTCAGAAGATGTATATACTTACACAGATATTTTATGTGTATGAGAAAACACATATTTTAATACTGCATGATGTCAAACTTCCATATTTCTTAGGTATACAGTACTTGTGTTTGCAGTAGACTTCTCAGCAAAGAAGTTTGTTCTCTAGAGTCTTGGAGCCAGAAGTCACTTCTTTCTCACTGTGTTTGAAACCAGTTGTGTTTCAATATGTCCTCATGTCAAGACAATGTCTAAATCCTATATGAAACAAATTCATGTATCATAAGCTATTCAAGTGGAGAGCGCAACTGAACCATTATATTTTTTGTACTTTTCTCATCATGGTATCATTAAGTGATAAACATTAGTTTTGTAAAATACAAATCTTGATCTCTCATTACATTAGCAGAATATGCTTTTAGACCTTTTATTCAACTGCAACTGCAAGCTAATTTATTTATTTTTTTAATAGCTGGTGCATTTGACAGCACAGAAATAGTATGAACAAGTAATAAATATTTTCAAATAGGTAATAAAATCATAACATTAAAAAGCTATCCAAATTCTACCAGAAAACTGTGCCTCTTGTGTGCAAATCATTTCAGTTTGTCTTTAAGCTCCATGAAATAAAAGGTTTATAAAGTTATAAACATTATGTGGAAATTGTATTGTCAGAGATGGGTAATGTTGGGACTGCAAATTGCTTTTATCCTAAGAGTGAAACAATTAATGTACAGCATGCTTAGAGATATGAGAGTGTAGGACTGGGGAAGGGAAAACTTGGTGAGAAAATTACTGCTTCCAGTTTTTTTGAGTGAGTACAACTTTCTAATGAGCAGCAGTTAAAAACATTTTGCACACTGATTTCTCTTTCACCACTTCTCAGGACACAAAGGGTTGTTTTGTTAATTTTAAAAGCATATGAGCGTTTGTGATTCATGCTCAGTTTGAATACATGTGCTGTGGTAGTGTTCTGTGGGCTACACCTGCAGCCATCCCTTAGAAGTGAGCAGCCAGGCTCACACTTGCCACCAGCACCACAAGCACTCTTAAGGAAACAGAGTAAGATGAATTACAACCTAAAGCGTTAGCTTTCAGAGGAAAAGACTTAGTAACAGTGAACCCTTACTGTGTCTGTACGCATCCTTTCAGTCAAGACACCTTCTGTGAATTAGCATAAGAATTATGCAGATAAGCTCTTTATCTTGCTTCTGTGTAGTCCTTTGAAGTCTTCAGAAGTTTAGAAATTCAGCTAAAGGAAACTTTATATATAAGCTGCATTTTTTTTTTTTTTTTTTTTTTTTTGGTACAGATTAACTATGCTAAGTATAGGTATTGACTCACATCAGTATCTAGTGAGAATCGGTTTTTCATATGCCCATATAATTTTATATCTAAGATGAATTTAACAATTCATGGTGCATTGTATTCAGTTGAATTCAAATTTATTTTTATTTTCTTAACAAAAAATGTTATTGTCGTGAAAATTTTAGAATGATGCTCTTACTTGTGGGACTCCCATAAACAAGAAAATAAAAACCAAACATTTAATGTGCTTACAAGCTGAAGACAGGGAGGGAAATTGGAAATGCTAACAAAGAAAAGAGGTGGGGAACTTAAATTTCTCAAAAAGAAGAATTTGAAAGGCCTTGGTCCCTTTCAGAGAGGGTTGCCGCATTTTTTATGCAAATAGTCTATAGCAAAGGTTTCAAAATGGAGGAAGTTATTAAAAAGATTGAGTAACCTGATGCTTACTCTAAAGCTGGCTTACCTATACTGCAAGAAAATGATTTATCTCAATAATGTGGTAGATAATAGTCTAACAATTAAAGAAAAAAAAAAAAAACCTCACCTAATTTAATGTAATTCTGTTCTAGGAGCACACATTTTCCACTGAATTACATTTATCAAAACAGATTATCAAAGCTTTATAATTAACTTGCTAGCAAATAAAAATTAGCATATATTATATGAGTACTGTGTGTTAATCAAATAATGTTTGGTGAGGCACCCACCTATGCATGCCCAGGAATTACAAAGTTAATGAAAAATGGCAGTACATGAAACTGTAACTAATTAAGCAAGACGCAAAAAATTCTGTAGATGTTTGAGTGAATATGTTAGAATTTATTCATTATCATATTTACATGGTAAATTTATTCCAGTACTGAAGTTTGCAAACTTAGTGCAAGCAATTTAAAGTCAACTTGCTATCTCCTATATACGTTTGTACCCATTGTATTTCTTTATGTGCTTTTCAACTTCTGTATTTTAAATTTAGAAAGTGTAGATACCTAAAGGGTTTTGTCTTAAAAGGGGAGAGTAGGAGAGTAAACAGTGAAACTCCATAGTACTGTGATATAATCACTGGCATGCAACTCCTTTGAGTGTTCATTAATGTGTGACACAAACGCTGTATTGCAGTCTCCAAAGCTGCTGCTGCTGACCAGAAAAACCACAGCAGATCTGATACTGGACAGTGCTGTGTCCTCACTGACTCCCTTTGCCCAGGGGTGCGGATGCAAAGTAAAGTTGCATTCAGCCTTCTTATTTTCAGGTGTCAAACCCTGTGAAGTTGTTTTTCCACTTTAGAGAGGATAGGGTAAATAGAGAGGAAATATCACCAAGTGTTTTGACCTGAGATGGGCTGAATTAGCCTGTTAGTTAAAGTAGTTTTGTAGACACTAAATGTGAATACAAGAAGCCACCCACGTTTGTAACTCTCACCAGTCAGAATCATAGAATCATTAACGTCGGAAAGAACATTATGGTCATGTGGTCCAACCATCAACTCATGCCTGTGACCACTCTGGACCATGTCCCTTAGTGCACTGTCTACCCTTTTCTTGAAAATGATGGTGGCTCCACCACCTCCCTGGGCAGCCTGCCTCCACAATAGTTTATTCTCTGCATATAGATTAAATACCCCCATGTGAAATAGAATATAATATAAACTCTAGGTTACCGCTTCTTGATATGATGCTTTATGTAGGCATTATGAGAATTATGTGAAATTTTTGACAAGATAATTGTTTGTTTTACTGTAGGGACAGTTAGCTGTTACTCAGTTCTGTAATACATGCAAAACAACAACAACAACAACAACAAAGGAAGTCAGGATTATAAAACATAAGTATGTGCAATGGAAGAGCAATTTAGATGAGAAACTAGCACAGTTTGTGTCCTTAATTTATTTCCATGATTTTCTAATTCATACTGTGAAATGCTCTGGCTGTTTTTAATTAAACCTGTAAACTGAAGACTGTTTGCTTATTTTCTTTCTGTAAAAAATATTGTTGTTTATAGAACATATGTAGTTTATTTAGAATGCTAGCTCTTGCTGTTCAGATGTATTTGATGTTTCTTTGTATACACTTCGAGCTTGTGAGTTTTTCTTTGCTAAAATGTCTTGGGAGGCAGTGCCTATCTATCAGTTGAAATGAATCTTTACTGATCATGCAACAGAAATTAAGTGAGCAGCAGTCCTATGTGCTGACATCAAGAAGGATAGGATATTGTGAGAAACAAAGGTTTGGGATTTTACTGCCTGTCCATCTCATCCTTGATAGTTTTTGTTTGTTTGTTTGTTTAGTTTGATGCTCTTAGAAGCTCAACGTCTGCTAAGTTTCAAATCCTTAAATGGAAATCTACTACCAATTCACTGAGTGATATAAAAATATCCCTGTGAAGGAGTAGTTTGACATCTGAACTCTACCATAGTATAGAACATTAGAAGTTCTACTTGGCAGAGCCATCAGCAGACAGTTAGGGATTTGCTTATACGGTAGACCAGAATAATCTGGAAATTTGATTTGTACATCTTTGAAGTAAGCATAATGGTAGAAAAATTGAAAATATATAAATTGTTTTATCAGAAATTATGTTTATGTTCAAGCTATGGGTATTTCTTTCAAGTATTATTTGTTTGTATGAATTTTCTTTTCTTCTTCACTTTTTGCAATTAAACAGTTTTGTAATTTCCATAGATGGCAGATGTGCTTGGTGTCTGGTTTGGCCAGCTGGTAGATTTATTTGTATCAAAGATCCAGCCATCAGAGAACAGGTTTAATTCTTCCGTTTTTGAATACTTGAATGGACTTAGATATCCATTTTAGAAATCCAGGATTGTATGTTCTCTTGCAAAGTACTGCATGTTATTTCTCTGTTTCTGTTGTAGGAAAGGTAAGTTAATCTAGGACACTTAGAAAAAAGTTATCTTCCTCTAACATGAATGCAAGCAGAACTGAAGTATGTGCTCACAACAAAGCGCATTTTTCTCTGAATATTTTTTGCTATAAGTAAATTACAAGCATTTTTATTTCCATAAATGTTTCATGTGTACTTCTTCTGTATTTACTGACACTAGTGTTTAACGGGAAAGATCTAAACACACAATGAACTCCTATGATCTGTTTTTCCGTTTCTTAATACCTTACAAAAGTAATTGTGTGCAATTTTTCTAAGGGTAAATGGAGTATACAGTCATGAAGACTGATAGACTCTAAAGAAAGAGAAGATGAGTAGCAGGATAAAGTCAAGTCCAGTGACTATTCCAGTAAGAATCTGCTGCTAGTAGATGGTAATGCCCCAAATCATCAACTATCTGTAGAACCAGTATTACAGCAAACACCTAAAATTCAAAAAATGCAGACTTTGCTGTCACATTACTGTTTCCTACAGATATATAAAAGTTATTGCTTCTATTTTTCTTTCTTTTTTTTTTTTTTTAATAACTTTAAGTAAATTCTTTGTCAGCACACAGCAAGGTACAGGTGGCTTTTGTATGTAATATCTTTGTTGTGAACTTTACTTAGAAATAAAGATCAAGTCAGACTGTTTCCCCTCATACACTTTCTTCTAGTGCCCTTGGCGAGATAAAGCAAAGGCCTTTCACTGCAGTTTGGCTTCATTCCCATGCCAGTCAATGCATTTGATTATTAAGTTCTAAGATCAATGCAGTTTTTTGAAACTAACCTCAGTTTCAAAAAAGGCGTGACTGAGATGTACAGATTGATTTGATCTACATCTTCATGTATCTATAGTAATATGTTATGCAGATTTTTCCAGTGGAATATTAGAGAACATTTTCCAAAAATCAACTTTTCTAAGAGAGCGGTAAAACGAATATCATATTTAGTTTCACATTTAACCTGTTTCAAGACTCTAATTCTTGCTATTCCATAGGTATTAAGATGATTCCTCAGTTTTATAACCTGACAACGGGAATGACTAGTGCGGGTCAATTCCTAAAATCACAAACACTGGAGATGATAAGCCAGTCCATGCAGGATCCTAATTTACTTTATAGGTCTTATATTTTTTTTACATAAAAGAGACGATGAGAGTAGGAGTATACTTACCTTGCTACTGCAGTTTACCTTGTTATTATGCTTCAGAAACATATATAATATATAACATTTTGATTTCTGAATATCATTTTTTGCATATTTCCATTCTGTTATAGTGAATTGGGAGCAAGGTGATGAAAAAGGAAAGAGCTCCATTTGAATGAGAGATCAATCGCAGAGACTGAAAGGTAAATCAGTGACATGAATTGCGATCTCCAGAAGTTATTGGATAACCAAGAAAGCAGGAAAATAAGAGTATACCAAAGCAGCAAGCTACTGACATATTAATATATCTAAACTAAAATCTATTGAGTTACTGAAAACAGATTTTCATTTTTTAAGAATTTAGTTGTTGTCACTTTGAATAATTACTAAATTGCCTGTATTTTCCAATTTTAAAATGTATTTTGTTGTTTGAAAAGCAGGAGTGCATTACATCTGACCATGTTCTTCTTATAGGTATCTGAATAACTTTATTTTTACAAAGACTTTTTTCTTTTCTGAAGCTTAAAGCATTTTTTTTTTCCTTAATGTTTTGTATGCAGTGACAGCCCTATCACATTTGTTTGTGGACTTTGGAGACAGACAGAAAGGATAAGCAATTGACAAGGAGGTAAGGAAATCCGTATTTGGGTTTGATTCAGCTGTCTTGCAAGTGGAGTTGTAAACAAATGTAGAATTTAAAGGAGGATTACAATGTTTTGATGTATTCCATTCTGCATGTTCAGTATCAGTATTTTCATTCCAAGAGAGAATAATGTAAGTATACAAGACAAATCAGGATTAGATCAGGGTCAGTAGTCAGATCAGAATACTAGCAGCATTAATTTGTATTAACTCCTACCATCTATTTTCTTATGGCTCCAAAGAAATAAGGAATTTTTATTTTTTCAGGGACCGCAGATTAGGTAAAAACACACTAGTGTTATAAGGCAATAAAAATGAACATCAAAGAAAGATTACATCTTACTTCATACATACATATGTGTTTGTATGTGTATATGTATGTAATTTAGAAAAGCCTTAGAGGTAGTATCTATCAATAAAATTTCTTTAATACAAATTCAAGGCCCATATATTAATTGTCCATATATGTATAAAAAAAGAGGCTCCTCATTGCACTGAGTGATGTCCTGGTACTACTCTTCCCAAGGGTAAAATTTTAATTATTACTGTCTATTTTGGCTCTTTGCATGCTTATCAGTGAGTTTCTTTGACTTGATTTTAACTTTCAAACCAGAAAAGTAACCAAGGAATATTTTAAAACCCATAGTTCTTCAAAAAGGTAAACTTCAGGCCAGGTTCACTTCTTGTTCTCAAATATTCATGGCATTAAAGTTGATGAAGAGATGATTTATCAGAATGAGAAGTGTTGAGCCATGACATACAGAAATTCAGAGCTCCATATATGTCCTCATTTGTCATTGTCATCAGTCATTCGTCATTTATGATCATTACAGTTTTATGCAGCAGTGGTTCAAGATCTGTTTTGAAATAGCTCCCATCATACATTTGTAGAACTCCATTTAAAATCTTTGAAAGTGTTAATTTATTTAAAGCAGAAAATTAATGAAGCTCTTTGCACTTCCAAATTCAGACTTGAATGTATGTGGGTCAAACCACACTATTATATGCCATCTTTATTCCTTGTTGGAGTGAAAACTTTTTTTTTTTTTTTCCTGAGAACAAAGTACTTGAAAGTAACTTGGGTTTTCTATTGCAGTCTTGTAAATTTTCATATTACTTTATATTAGGGTTAATCAGCTGATAAGAATCAATGCAGTTGATCATCTGATTAGCTGAACTAAATTGTAATTAGGTGCTAATTAAGATCATTTGTAAGCATAGAGCATGCATATAATTCCTAAGTTTTCTTAAGCTTGACTGCGTTCTGTTAACTAATTTTTATTTTCTTCTTTGGTTTGCATTTATACATTTGAATGCTATATTTCCTCCTTGACTCTAAGACAGTAAAAAGCAAAGGAAGTTTTGTAAGGAGGTTGAAAAATGGTTGTAAGTATCTAGAATTTTTTTTCAAATTTGTTTTATTCTCTGATGGATAAAGCAGATAGAAAACTGCTGAACCACTTGGTTCTAAAGGCTATGACCCGTAGTGTAAGCTTCAGTTGCTATCTGGACGCTGGTGATATCCCTTAGGAGGTGATACTGCAGACAGGACTACTTACTGCTATCAAGAGCCTGGAAATTAGAACAGAGTGCGTTGTCAGAAATTCCGTGAATGATATCTGCTTGGAGGGTGTGGCTGATATGTTGGAGGGCAGGACTGCTGGCCAGAAAAAAAACTCAGCAAACTGAAAGAAAAGTATTAACAGTTCATCAAGGGCAAATGCGAAGTCTGCTGCAAGGATAGAATAGCCCAATGCAACAGTGTAGGTTACATGGTGTAGATGAAAAATAGGAAAGTAGCTGGAGTCTTAGTAGATTAGAGTCAGCAGTGTGTCCTGGCAGCAGAGAAGACAACTGCTTGCTGCATCAGCAAGGGTGCCAGACCAGGTCAAGGAGACGTTTCTTTTCTTCTGCTCAGACATGGTAAAACCATTTTTGGAGAACTTTGGTTATTCATGAGCTTCCCGGCACATATGCCCTTTGGAGCCTATCCAACAAAGGGCCATCAAGCACAGGACGTGTAAGAGGGGGCAGGCTGATCAGGTTTGGTTAGCCTTACAAGGAGAAGCCAAAGAGAAACACGCCATCACAATTTAGATATTTTACTCTTTTGTAATACGTGCTTTAAAAGAAGTAACAGATTTATAGACAGAGCTCTGTAAACAGAGAACTGCAGTAGCTTTTGGGAAATTTGATGTCATGTAAAAACAAAAATAAGAACCCATATTTGAAAAACGATAGAACCAAATCAAGCCTAAGGAAAGAAAACATACAAATCCCATTAAAATTCAATTCACTCTTATTTCACTCACATAAACAAGGTTTCTTGTTTTGAGAATTAAAGGTAATTAACATTTGTTTGCTTGTTTATTTTCAATTTACAATAATGATGTAGAAGTTAATTCTCTACTGTTTAATGTTTGTGCCTTAAACAAACATACACACGCACACTGAAAATCTCATTTGGACCAAGATTGTCTGGTAATGATTTTGATCAGAGAATTATACTACGGTTTCATTACTTCCATCAAAAACTGTTCAACAGTTATAGTTAAGCATAGTTTGATAATTTGGAACTCAAGCCAGTAATTACAGAGTACTCGCCCCTCCTTAGAGTGGGTTTGCATACTACTCTGTCAATAAGGCAGTAATAATAATAATACCTTGAAGAAGCAGCGAAGCAATTTCAACATCATTACGAATGTTTCAGATAAATTGCTAACTTGTGCATTGACCTTGGTGAGTGCTTTCATGGGAATGTAGCATGATTATATACAACTTATCAAACAAAACAATAGCTTATGATCTTAAAAAATTAAATTGCCTCAACATAATTATAAAAATGGACCAAAAAAAAAAGAAGACAATAAATGCAAGTAACTGTTCAGGTCATGTCTTTATTAATAGCATGTCATTAAGCAAACTAAAAAGTGCTAACTATGCCATATCTAGAGATTAAGTGGGAGCAGAACCTCATTAGCTCTAACAGGAAATATCCGTCAGATGATAGCAGGGCTGGGAGCACTTCACTAAGTACATCTGTACTGTCCATCCTTATTAAAGGGTCGTGTTAAGAAACAAGTTATCTTAAGTGGTGTAATGTATTGGGCTGGCTTGGAGCCTTGGAGAGAGACTGAGGAGCTCCTCCTCCAAGAAGCCATTTGCCTGTTTGACGTGGCAATGCCAAATACTTAAAGGGTTAGAAGAAGATATTTGTCTAGGATGAACCTAGATTGGTCAAGAGAATAATCTCTGTGTGAAGCAGCCTTAGTGGCCTCTTGTATTTGTGAATAGATAAGTACCCTCATCTCCATACCCTACATGCACACTTTGTCACTTGATGCTTTTGCAACTTCTCAGAATATTTTGCTGTTTATTACAGTAATAATTGTGGCCAGCTTTTGTGCTGTGCTTTCCCTAGTGATGTGCTGTGTGGGCAGCTTCAGCTACCGGGGGCCAGTCAGGTCCCTGAACCAAGGTAAAGGGAAGCACAAGGCTATAGCACAAGTACCACACCTAACATGATCCTGAACAGTCAAAGAAAAGGAGTAGCAGAAAGTTGGGGCAAGCCAACTACTTCCCACTGCAAGACTCTGGATTGAGGTTTCCAAGTGACAGAGTGCAAATTTAGCCAATTACTCTCATTGTTATGACGCATCAGGACAAAGAGTTTGCTCTTCCCAGAAGTAACTGAGAAAAAGTTTTTTACTTTCTCCCTTCTTGCCACTGCCAGATTCTTTTGAAAACTTTTGCATTCTTACAGCAGAGACAGCGATAAGTGACATAAAATCCTACATTCAATCCTAC
The DNA here is from genome assembly GCA_002909625.1 of Bambusicola thoracicus. NCBI lineage: Eukaryota > Metazoa > Chordata > Aves > Galliformes > Phasianidae > Bambusicola > Bambusicola thoracicus. The sequence goes on from PPHD01002839.1 coordinate 27,034, forward strand.
CAAAAGAGAGCTAAGGTTGGAAAACTAGTTATAAAATGGTAGGAAAGAGTAGGATTGTAGAAAAGATTAATAGTGTCTGAATGCTACTTTGAGTGTATGCAGAAAGTATTGAACTCATGCCAAAATCTGTTTCATCCACAGCAGCAGAAAGATTGTTAAAGCAAATCAGGAGCTGTTGTAGATATTGCTAATCCACTGTCATTTTTTTTCTTGCACCATTTATGTGAAATTATGCTTTTGTAGCCTTGTAGCCCTGTAAATATGATGTTGCTATTACTTGCAGCAGGCCACAGAATGTGTTGAGCTAACAGCACTGTCCTTAGGGCCTTTCAGGCTTTGTTTGGTCTTGACTTGTGTGACCTCTGTGTTCACTTATTTAGCTGGAACAGCACTTATCTGACACTACTACCTACTTTGTTTTATCTTTCTTATTATTGGCAGATGTATATTATGTGTATATAAGTATGAATATATATACACATATTGTTGTGTGTGACAGCTGCTCTGAAAGTAATGCCTCCTATTTTATTATGTTTGTCCATGACATCACAGATGGATATTGATGCTATGGCAGTAGAGACTGGAGCTTCCCACAAGTATATTCCATTACATTTTGTTGCTGTGCAACAGATGGCAGCAGAGAGGCAGTCTGACAAAGTGATGTCTGACATGGTAGTGTGCATGAATCAAAGGACTGAAATGTATTTCCTTTTTGTGGAAAAAGAATGGCACCTACTTACATGCATCAGTGCTTGCTGAATCTTTCTGAAGGCCAAACAGTGGATGTGAGCACAGCAAGGTGATGAGTGGTGCATTTCAGTCGTGGCAACAGTGACAGTAGATCATATCCACTGGTGTAGATTTTCATAAGCACAGTGTGCCGTTCATTGCTGGTGAAAATGCATAGGTAGTGGTGGTGACTATGTTGAAAAATAATATTTTGTAGCTGAGCATTAGCTCTTTCAAATAGTGTTACTGTGCTCTTTTTACTTGTAGTTTCCATGGAAATAAATAGGAGAGCAACCTATGTATATTTCTGTAACTCGTAGGGAGGAATAGCAGGTAGTTTTGCTGTGCTGAGTGAACTACCAATGACCCTGGAATAAAAATGCAGCATAGAAGAGTATAAGGAAAGAGATAACAGGGTCTTTGAATCTGCAAGCACAGGATGATATCAAAAGCTCAAGAGCTATAAATAACTCATCAGTGGATGATTGCTGGTAAAGGAATCTGGCCTTGGACCTGTGTAAAACCAGTTTTAGGGATAGGTAACAAAGAGAAGAAAGAAGGAAGGTCTAATATATGAAAACACACCATATAATACATTTGCTATAACATGTACTTGCAAGCCAGTAAAGAATGAGCATGTGAAAAAGCATATAAAAATTACCTAAATGGACCTCAGAATGAGGAGAAAGAGAATATAGGTATAAGTAAGGATAACACATACAAAAGGCATTGACTTTAGAAAATATGAGTAGATATTTTAGCCTTCTATATCTTGAGAAGTAGGTGTTAGTATCATTAAAACTGGGCTAATAATTCTTTAGACTAGTAAGACTTTAGTTAAAACAAGAGAAAACACAGTAAGAGCCTATCTATTATCTATTTATAGTCCAGAAATATTTTGTCCCAATTTACAATTGAAATTTCTGTGCATGTGAATAGTTATCAGTTTGATATTTCTGAATTTCACAAGGCCCTCCCAATCATATGGAATGTAAACATAACTTAGGTAGTTTGAATAAATAGTTCAAATTTGTTACTACTATGAAGTGTCCATAATGGCAAGGCAAATGTAAGTATTTCTAAGGTGACATACTGAACTGCCTGATTTATTTCATAGTGACATATTTTAGTTCAACTGTGACTGACTACACTTGTCCTACCTTTAAATAAAGTCATCAGATTGTCTGTGGAGCCTTCCAAACGTGTATCTATAATCAGCAGTGTTATAATCCTAACACTTTCTGTATCGGTAGTTTGATCTATACAAACATGAATACAATAGTAGAGGGATTTTAAAAGTCAAATAAATGTCACTGGAGTGCAGCAGTAAATGTGTCCAAGGAACATGCTACTTTAATTGAAAATTCAAATTACTGAGCAATGCTGCTTTTCAATAAAACATTCAGTGCTGTTGAATGAAAAATCAATAGCTGCTTTATAGTGCTTTTTTCTTAAGCAGTAGGCAAGCACTCAATTCCCCTTCAAAAGACTTTTATTCTTCTATCTTTAATATTTACAACTCTTTCTCTCTCCACAGTAGAATATTCTTCAATTTCTGTTGTAAACCAAAACACAGCTCACTGGTAACAAACATAATCTGGCATTCAAATTTGGTAGTCATGGTTATAGTTTAAAGCCTTTACAAATTCAGCTGGCTGGATACTTCTGTTTTTTTCTTAGTGAACATTTAATTTAGACTGTGTCTAGTGAGATTTCAGGAAATACTTTTATTCACGTTTGGTTGGGATAAGAATGTGAAGTTTTCAGAGAAGTTTCTCCATGAAGCTTGATGGAGATTGAATGTATTCCTGCTGCTTTTGTTCACTGAGTGAACATTTGACAGTCTTCCATCTGGGCAGGTTCTGGCAAGAGAGGGCCAGGTCTTTGCATCATTGTAACCTTTCTTTTTTCAATTGCTTCTCTCAAGAAGTAACATAGAAGCCATATTAGAATTCTGCTTCATGCCAGGCAGAAATGATACCTGCTGCCTCTTCTTCATATACCTGCTACCTTCTTCCCTTGCCTGGTTTTGAGGCAGTGACAGTGATCTTTTATATCATGTATACCTGCAGCACTGAAAATTTGTGAAAGTCCACAACTCTCACTTCTTCCAGTTCCTATCCCAGCTCTGTTCCACTCATCTCCAATGTGGAAACTATTGGAAGGGTCTTCAAGGATATGTTCACTAAATTCCAGCCTATAAATCACATATATTGATTATAGCCGATATCTGGATGCATAGTGTCACTCTGTATGGCATAACATTAAGTTCTGTGTATGTTGTTTACTCTTTGAGTTTTTAAAATTCCTTCTAAGCATCAAAGCTCATTGTTTTCCAAAAGAGAAGGGAGAATGACATGGAGTGTTACTTAGAGTACAGGCTCCCAGGGCAATGTGTCTTGCTAAAAAGTCCAGGAATAAGCTTTAATTTAAGTTAGCAGATCAAAATTCCTGGGAACATGGACGAAAATAGTGTGTGCCAAAATAGTCTCATTCGTTTAAATGGAATTTGTCCTTTTGTAGCATTTCACTGATGTGACTTAGCAACAAGTATCATTAGCCTCTGAGCTAAGAATGAGAATAAGAAGAGAGCCAGATCAAAGTACACGCTACAGCAGGAAAGCCACAGCTAATACATGTGCTGAAAATACTTTTGCTTTTCCCTATTTCAGATTGAATCTTTATCTCAGCTTTGAGATTGCCTCTATGCTGTAAACAGCTGTCTTTTTTTTTTTCCCCTCAAACCTTATCAAATTAACAGATGTTTGTTGTGGATGCTTGTCTTGAAGCATGTACAGACTTTGAAAAATATCAAAATGTAGACCCTAGGTGTGTGAACTGATGCTGAACTTCTTCTTTGTATAAAGGAAATCATGTAGAAATGATGGTTCATCACCCAGAGGCAGAAATTTTATCTGTATTTGTGATAACAGATCTAAATTCTGGCAACTTTCAATATCTTATACTGTTAGCTTTTAGCTAGTTTAAAATGTGAGCGTGATTTTTATCTCATCAGTGAAATTCAATGAATGATGAAAGATCCCAACCTTCAGTTATTTTGCTCACTGCATAGAGTTACTGTCCTTAGGTGACTTCTGACTTTCTCAATCAACACATGATGTTTTTCTATTTGTTCTGAACATATCCATGAGTGGTAAATAGAGACCAAACTGAAGTACAGTGTCTTTACTTCCACTAGTCTGCCTTTACAACAGAAGCTGTGTTGACCATGGTATAGAATCACAGACCTATAGAATCCTTAGAGTTGAAAGGAACCTTTGAACATCTAGTCCAATTCCCCTGCAATGAGCAGGGATATCTTGTCCATGTATGTTCTGCTTTCACATAAGGCTCTTTGGATGTTTCTATACCATTATATCTTTTCTGGTTCAGTTCTCTGAATCAGACAGAACAAGTGGATCTTGTTATCTAAATGATTCATAGAAGGTGATATCGGGAGGTCTATAGAATTGGTGGTATACATAGAATTCAGAATAGACTTAACTTTGAAGAATTTCATTGAAGTAATTGACAGTAAATGTTTAGTCAATTTTTTATAGTCTTCAAATGAAAGTCACCAATATTTTGCCGTGAAAAAGAAAGATGTGAGGAAAAATAATGGCGATGTCAACCATTCTTGAAAGATTTAGTGAGTTCTAAGAAGAAAGTAGCAAAAGAATGTAAACAAAATTGAAATTAACATTTTACTGATTTTTCTCTTAAGAAAAAGAAGCAGGGAACGTTAAGATTTCCTATGTTTCTGAAATACATTTTTTTTCTCTATTGTGCTGTAGATTTTCTCTGTTTGTGATGTCTCTTTCAAGCACAGTAACTGAGAAATGATAAAAAAAATCAAATTGGTTAGGACATTTCCCTAGAGTGACATAGATCCTAGCCTTTGGATGTTTTATTTTGTTACCTTGGACTAAGCAGGAAAATGAATGGCTATTGCTAATGCATAATCTTATTCTTAAACAATGCTGAATGGCTTCTTCAAAATTAATTTCAGGAAAGACAAATGATATTGAGGAACCAAGCCAATCCACCCATGACCTCCCCTAGAGGCTGTTTCCAAACTGCCATTGCTGCTGTTTGTAAAGGAAGTCATGGGATCTGTCAGGGAGCAAGCCAAGTAACCGAGGCAGAAAGCCAGATTCAGATGCTGGAGGCATTCCAGATTTTGCTATCTCTGTCAGATGTTTACTGATAATCTTCCATGTGTGGATATAAGGCTTCAAGAAATAATTTCTGTCATAGCAAAGATACTGAAGTATGATGTTTTAGAATATTGCCTGTGTTATATGCCTTCAGATCCCATGTTCTTATGAAGTGCACTCATTGCAAACTGAAGCACTGGGACAAAGCAAAAGCTGCAGTGTTGAGTATTACTGTGCACAGACTCTGAGATATGCATTAACTCAGCAATTCAGACAACTAAGATGACTGCTTATACTGTGGTACTTTCTAAGTCTTATGGAACAGATTCCTGCCTGTTTAAACGTACTTTCTGTTCTAGAGGAAACATAGAAAGGATAGGGCATAGTCTTAATGGTTTTGTGACATTGCTCATTCCAGCTTCCTTTTCCTCATTCTTACCAATAAATCAACATTGGCAACAAAGAGACATTAATACGCAATACCACGTAAACCTTTCCCTTTTTTTTTTTTTTTTTTTTTTTTTTTCCCCAATTCAAGCCATTAGGAATCACAGGTGATTTTTGGAACTATGCTTTTTGTCTGCCTATTTCAAAATAAGCTGTACAAAATGTGTTAAAGTGCATTAAACATTAACGTCAGAGGGTGGCCCAGCAGACCACATGCAGCTTTTAATTAGTCACAGGCAACTGTGCTTAAGCTGGTTGGCTTAAACAGTTAAATGGGAAAGGAGTTTAACCTTCCAACTGCAGAGTGCTAAATGCTGTAGCACTACATAGAATGTAATACAAGACACATTGCTAACCTCCCCATCGTATGCAGTCCATTGTGACTGTTGCCAACTGGATCAAATGAGCATTTGGAAAGGTGTGCTAAGTAGTAGCCAGATTCCATTCTTTCTTAATTATGTGGCTTTCACCAGTACACAGTACTAAATCATCCTTGCCCAGGGGTAGTATAATTACTGCTGAATAGCCTAATGGTGAATAACTTAATATACTGAAGGCCATAATTATTCCCAGAATGTGTCTGTTCCACTTTGCATATTTACTTGTGTTCTTCAGAAAAATTATCCCACAACTTAAATACTCTTTAGGGCATATCTGGTCTTTGCTTTGAATATATTGGTCACAAGCTCAGCCCTTTGAGAGTAATCTAAAAGGCTGCCTTAGAAGAATAAAATGATAATGGAATAAATATCTTCAGTGGCTCTATAGAACATACTTTTAATTCTATCATAGTTGAGCTATTCATTTCAATTTAATCTCTGCTGCCTACACATTTCATTTGAATTGCTCAACATCCTTTCTTCCTTATTTGAGAGAAAAGAAAGCTAAACTTACAAACCCCAATAACCGAAGGTCACTTCTATCTTTCATATTTTAATAACCCTTTTTAGTTTACATTTGCAACTGGAGAATTTTCATCAGATCCAATGCTAGATACTGCCCCGTTTCTTTCAGACACATCATCCCAGTCCTCCTTGCTCAGTTTGTACCCACTGTGAATGGAAACAGTTCAAGATATTATCCCCTCCTCTCCATGTACTGCTGTATTAGATTTGTATTGAATAGTATGGTGATGCTGGTTGTAGAGGGTTTGTTGTAGATTCTAGAGCAATGTGTTGCCAATTCTTCATTACTAGTCTTATTGTTCATACGTCTAAAGGATTTTTGAACAGCAGCTCTTGTCTCCCAGAAAAACTACTGTGGAATATTTCATCCTGTTGATTGATATTAGCATTAGAAAGTAGGGTTTTCATTAACCAACAGAAACATATTGCAGCCAAATATGTTTCAAAACTCTAAATTATTATTTGATTTTAATTATTTAAAATCTGGGTCACAATTAGATGATTTTAAAAATTTACCTGCTTTGCTTTGGAAATGTACTGAGTCCTAAATCAGTGGGGTCAATTTGTTTTTTGTTTTGTTTTTTTTTCTGGCTATTCTGGACTCAGTGAATATAGAATCATAGAATGGCCTGGGTTGAAAA
>PPHD01002840.1:0-10941 GCA_002909625.1 Bambusicola thoracicus
AGATTCAGGCTGGACATTAGGAAATATTACTTCTCGGAAAGGGTAGTCAGGCACTGGAATGCACTGCCCAAGGAGGTGGTGGAGTCACCGAACATGGGGGTGTTCAAGAAACGTTTGGATATTGTGCTGAGCGATATGATTTAGCTGGGGAGTATTGGTGATGGTTGGACTGGATGATCTTTTAGGTCTTTTCCAACCTTGATAATTCTGTGATTCTGTGATTCTGTGAAAAGCAGCTTATTTCTCTAAGGCATTTTAAGAAACAAACCCGAGAATAGAAAAGCCAAGAAACTTCCTCCTATTTCTAACCTCCCAAAATCCATACATAGATTGCTTTACTTGCGTTGAATGTTTAATGTAAAATGTTTTCCTCGGAATGAAAATGAAATGTGTAATCCAGTCCTAACCACATCCTCCTAACACAGACAGAGCAACAGAATCAATAGATAAGCACAATTTTAGACATAATTTTAGAATTGGCTCTGGCTCCAAAATGGGCCGAATCTGAGTCTCCTAAACACCCTGAATACTAGAACATCCCAAATCCACGCTTCAAATCAGCATAATTGCATGACTGCATCTGCACAGTTGACTACTCCATAAAAAAGCATTCTATAAAACAAACACGTCCATAACCAGTAAGTTATAATAGTTTTTATTCATGTTAGAATTTCTATCAGTGTTTGAACATTAATATTTAGAGAGTTTGTACAGTTTCCATTCAAGGTTTAAAATGAGAACCACGCTAGATCACAAATGGTAACTAAAACACAGTTCAGAATTGTATGAATATTCACACTCTCTCTTAACACTGTTAAAACACTTTCTTTTCTGCTAGGGGGTTTACAAGGAAAAGTGTGCACCGTAATCACATCTCAGCAGTGTTCCAAAACATATTGGTATCACCATTACATATAACTCTTTAAAAATATACTTCTGTCAAAAGACTTGATGACTACTATGTACACTACAAAAATAGATTTTCATATAAATAAATTATATGGCATAATTTTATCTTTGTAACTGAAATGACACAAACCCACTCCTACCAAAACAGGCAGGCAATGAGACCCAGTTTGAATATTTTTTCCTTTCAACTCCTTATGCTAAAAGCTACGAAGAGTTCTTAATGTAAATGTTATATACTCTTTCCTATTTAACATTAGTAAGCACTCTATACAAATAAAAATCCATTAAAAAGTAAAAATGTAGCTGTAATAGTGTTTCCAATAGAAATAAAATCCCTGCATTTCTTCTGTTATAAACTGGCATGACAAATACTGTAAGAAAACATTCTTATGATACAAAAATATAAATATCATCCATAATTAAAAAAGAAACAAAACTCAAACAAACGTTGCCAGCCACTGAGTTCAACCTTGGCCAATATGATTGATGTTGGAAAGAAGGCACTCACTGCACAGAGGCAGCAGGCAGCTTTTCAGGCACAGGCATGTGAGAGGAGGAAAAGGCCAGGGCAGGTGGAGATGCTGTGCTCTCCTGGCCTGTTCCTGGCCACCACTGCCCCATGGAGGAGGAGAGAGCGAGGCCTCAGCCCTGTGGCCAGGCAGCAGTGTCAGTGGGAGCTCTGCTGACCTCTGACACAGGAGCACACACACATTTGGCAGTTGAAGGTAGCTTCCAATTAGTATCATACAGTTTTGTTGCAGAGTTTTTATGATCTGAGGTCACTATGCTGCTAGTGCTAAATTGGGGCCCCTCATCTTTTTGTCATTAAGGTTTTTCAGGCTAGACAGTGAACTGGACCAGTAGGCAGTTGCGACATTAACCCTTAGTGTACATTGAAACAGTAGCTTATGTATCATGGGACCGATACCAGGCTCTCACCTGCTCTTCGAGCGTTCACATTGGAGATCTGTAAACAAGTGCCTCATATCAAAGTGTTTTCAAGTGAGCAAAAAGGCGTGGAAACTTGTGCATTCTATTTATCCCCATTTGCTGCGCTAGGAAGGTCTGTGGGCAAAGATAAGACTCCCTGAAGTCACTGGAGAAACACCCTTTCCCATCCAAGAGTTAACCACTGCAATTCAGGTATCACATTTACAGAAAAGCCTCACCAGTACCGTGTTCAGAAACTGAATGCTGGCCATGTTTATTTGGCTCTGAAAATACATATGCATTTCTACTTGCTCTAAGAAACAGCTCGTAGAAGGTCAGAAAAACAGATGGAGAAGGTGGATGACAGAGAAAATGAAAACTTCTCATATTTTAAACTAAGGTTCTCCATTCTTAGAGTTTCTTTCCAAGCAGAATACATATTGTAGCATTTTTTTTTCAGACCCTTCACCTGCAGCAATCCATCTTTAGTTAAAAAATAATAATACAAAAAGCTAAATTAGTTTTGCAAAGAGATCCCCATTAAGCTGTTTTAATTAAAAAGTGCCAATGCAGCATGGGAAAATACAAACAACAGAAAAAAGAACACCCCAGGCTTTGTGTGTCATTAATTACAGCCTTGGACCCAATAGAAAGCCATTTATACTTAATAAGTGAAAACAGAAGATTTTTATATACTTTTTTATCCTTCCATTTGATTTTTATCGCTTACTATTACCTTCCTTCCTGCCATGAAAATAAGGTGACAGAAGATACTACTTTGAATACCGTAAGGACAAAGCTGAGCTGTGGCTTCCCATCTGACAACTCCGTTATTCAGCTTCTAATGCCACTCATAGTTAACAGTATCAACATAAAGTTCATGGAATTTCTATAACTATCAGCACCTTTGGAATTGACAAAATAATGGTCATAGTTGTTTGCACTTACCTGACACCTTTCACAAAAACATCAAAGCACTTCATGAACAGTAATTAAGCCTCATAACTGTCCTGGGAGGTAGGTAAGTATACTTATACCCATTTTACAGAATCAGAAACTGAGGGACAGGGCAGTTACATGACTTGACCACAGTCATGTGAACCAAGTCATTCATAGTGTGGGAAGTGGAACCACAATCCCAAATCCTAGCCCCTTGTCTTCTCTTCCATTTTATCTTGGGCCTTTGATGGTGGCAGTCTATGGTATATAGTAGTAAACACCAATGCAGTTTTCACTACTGCCTGCTAAGAGGGAAAGGCAGACTCACATCAGCATCAGTGGGTTTATAAGCCCACTGAGGGTTACCATAAAGTAAAAGAGAAACTACAGTACACCAGGAACGTACATATGCAGGCATGCACAGTTCCAGATGCACACATCAGTACAAAAAAAACAAAAACTGCACATAGCTAAACCTATTTAAGCCTCCAAGATTAATGTGATTTTCTTCATATTTGCTTATTTTAAAAAGTCACCACGCATAGCGTGTTTGAAAGTTAACAGTAACATTTCATACTACCACAGGGCTGTGATACGCAGATTTAAAATATTTTAAACAGACATGTACCTTTACAAAAAAAATCCTATTACATAAGCAATATTTGCATAGAATTATACAAGTAAATTATACAATATTTAAGCAGCAGCAATTTATGCTGAAATTTAGAACTAGATTAAGCTTACTTGTGGCACAGAGATCAATGTACAGTAAGTACAGAGCACAAATGATAACGTCCCCACTCCACTGTCTGAAGCCAAATGACTCCAGATTATACTACTTTACATTGTTTTCTTGTATATTACATATGTGTACATCTTTTAAATACTTAATGACATATTTAACAAAATAATACAATAGGTTACAGTAACAGTAAATTGTTGTCCTGATGCAGCATGTCCTTTTCTACAATGTCGAGCAGTTCCTTTCAAGCAGTTCTGGAAAAACAGTTTTCAATCTTTGGCCTCCTCTTCCCTTCAGTTACCATCCTTTAAAAATAAAAGACAGGAATAAATAAATAAATAAATATTAATTACAGCTCAAGAAACCAAACAAATCAAGCTAATCTAAGACTTGCTTCATGATTCTTATGGTTACAGTTAGCAGTCAGTAAACGTGCACTTTTCTTTCACCTCAGTCCTGAACTTCCTGGTAAAGAAAGACCAAATGCAGGTGCTTTCATTTGTGAGTGCCCAGCTCTAGATTCCTGCCACAAATTCAGTCAAAACCAATGGCCGCTTCAGGGAGTGATAAGCTGTAACAGACACCGGGTACAGATGAAACTCAGACTGCAGTTAAACTAGTAAAAGCTGAGCCCAAGTATTTCCTTATTCGATACTATTCAATACCTGCAATGTTTCTAGACTGTGAGGCTGAAGGCATTCAGGACTATTTGCTCCTAATTTGTGCACTGATGCTTGGAAAGAAACTTTATGTCATGCTTGGCCCAAGGACTCCTCCGAGCTGTGAACAGGCTCGGCAGGTCTCTGAACACAGTTCAGGGGATGCCTCACAGCTCAGCAGAGTACTGGGCAAGGTGAGGCCTTCCTCTCTCATTCAGGCCATCTCCCCAGTGGATTCAGTCCTCACTACAGTGAATTTTCACTGAATCCTCTTTAGGAGATGACTCTTAAAGTAGCAGGCAATTTTACACTCTTCTAGACTATGTCATTCAGTAACCGGAGGACAGAATCTATTAACAGGAAATGCAATCACACAGCTCAGAACACATGCTTCACAACATGCTTCACCTTCCCCATGTAGTAAACTGAGACTGTACCATGTGTTCACTTTGCAAAGTTCTTGGAAATAGTTCATTTACGGACAACCCATACATTGCTAGTGCTGTAATGTGCAGTGTTATCTAGTGCAAAATGAAATGTGTTCAGAGTCAGCAGATTTAAGATGATAAGGAACCAAGAAGCAAACTTATCTAAAGTCTTCCAGAGAAATTTTATCTAGCTCCTTTCTTTTGCACATCACTGCCTGACATAGACAAATCTCAAAGATCAGGAAGAAAGACTCACCTTGTTCTGAGATTTTGCCAGCTGTCCTCTCCTCACATTCGACATCCTGAAGCTCTATAACTTCTACTTTAGAATTTCTTCTTTCACACCGCACATTAAAAGGCACATGGGGGTCCTCAAACATCCCACGGTCATCTTCATGGTATTCCTCACAGGACGAAAAGCTCCCTCCGCAAGAGTTGTGGCTGTGCACAGCAGGGTGGACAGCGACAGTCACTGAAGCCAAAGCAGTCACAGTAGTGATAGGCTGGCAGTAGGCTGATCCTGAAACACCCATGGCACCAAATGCTGGACTTCTCACGTTATGAGAATGAGCCTTGTGGCTCAAGCGATCCTTATTGCTAGGTCCTGAATGTCCTTCAGTAGCAATTTCAAAAGCGTCCCTGCGAAGGCGGTAAGGAGGTGGTCGCAGTCCTTCCCTCACTTCCCGCTTCGGTTGTCTGCCCTGACGCCACACCTGCTGTGTGCCAGCCTCTGGATTTGATTGCAATCTGGGACTTGACTGATGCCTTGACTCTGGCTGTACCACCTGGAAGACAGATGCACAATTATGCCTCTGTCAAAGCAAGAACAACGAATGCTGTGCTCTCCTACATTTTATTTTAGGCTCTGACTCTACAAAGGTAATATTCTGGAGTCTTATAACTGTTGATTTTTCCAAATAGTTTTTGTCTAAAGTTATAAAAACCTGAAAAGCATAACATCCCAAAAGTGCAGGATTATAGCTGCAAATATTATAAGCTTCCTACATGCTGGACCACGCTTTCAAAAGGATGGATAACAAGCACTTTATCTTAAGTGATTCAGCAAGCAGAAGTGCAGGCATTTCAAAAAGCCTCTACTCCATGCAGGGTATATACACAGGATGTTAGTAGGGTAGTTTGTATAGATTGTAGGAATCTGTTTTCTGATTTCTGTAAAAAGCATGAAGCACAGCAGCCACATTAGTCAATAAACCGTGACTAACTTCAAATGTGACTCTGCTTGTACCTATTTCTAGGCCTCTGCTGAACAAAAACAGATCCACATTGCTGCTCAGCATGAGAATCAGCAGGGGTAGGAGATGAGTTTTTTCACTTTTCTTTGAAACTGCAGTTATGCCAGCCCAGTAGTAAGATGCAACAGGCACAAGATTTGGATTTTTCTTCTGGACTCTAAATCTTTCTTTCCAAAGTTTGTTGTCAAAAGAGGTATATGAGATGGTGATCCAGAAGGGACTATGTGGAAGAGGTCTGCATCTCTTCATCTCTCCTGACTCACTGTTTAATAGGTCATGTAGGGCAGTCATCAAACAGTGCGAGCTCTCTCCTGTGGTTGTTGCCAGTATGATGAAATAGCAACTATACATGCCAAAGTCCTCACCTTTGAACCATCATCTCATACCCAACTTGATTCTCAAGAAAAGCCTTCATCCCCCGTTTACAGTGCTCTAAGTTTTGGCACAAAGTCATGAAGCATAATTAGCTAGAAACATGAAACAATCTTCAAAAAACAAACAAACAAACAAACAAACGGATATAAATAAAAATTCTCAAACATTCTTGCCCTTCCAGCAGTCAACATGTGAGAGACTTACAGTGGATCTTGCAAAGACAGGATTCTCAGTGGCTTCCACTACTACTTGATGGACTGGTACCCCAGGGCTTTGGGTGGCCTCATAATGATGGAGCTCCTCACTGATGCCTGACACTGTGGTTTGAGAGCTGTACTCTGAATCAGATGAATCTGACCCATTATTTGTGTGCCCAGGTGGCAGTGCAAACCTCACAATACTCGGAGGTGGCTCAGGAGATGGTGTAGGCAATCTGTTTCGACCATTGGCTGGAGAAACCTGATGATGACAATGCTAACTATAATTACAAGTATTCAGTAACGTGCAATTAACATTAGCCTTTTAATCATTAATGCTTGATACAAATATTCCTCTGCCAAGTGTACCCTTCAATGCTGTAAGAACCTTAGCACCAGATTCCTGAAAAATACTTCTACTAAACTGAAGAAAATACTTGAAAGAAAGACAAGATCTCCTTTTGGAGATATCTATGTGAAAACAATTAGAGATTTTTCTAGGTGTTATTTCAGCTTCCCTCCCCCTTCAGAAGATATTAGGAGTGATTTCATAAATGAAACATGTAAGTATAGTACGGTTCAGTGGCTATCTGCAAACAGAGATGAATACATAAATAATATTAACACAGTTGTAATAACATGTATGTATAAGCTGTTTGAATAAGGGATTATCTGTTACGAAGATGAGATATCACACTATTATAAAAAATGTTTTACTAATACAAAACAAACACCTCACGTGTTTCTACTGCTATATACCTAAATTGTGTAGTACCTTTCATACACACATACATTGGCCCATGAAGCACAGCATACTTCTACTGATGCATAATAAAGTCTTCCATAAGTAACACTGTAATTGTGTTAAGCACAGCTTAGGTAATGAAGAATCAAATATATGAATCGGGGCATTTTTTGTTTTTTTTGTTGTTTCTGGATTTGGGTTTCATACTGTAAAATCATCAACATCTAAGTGAAACCTTCAGCCTGTTAAGAACTTTCCTTGAGCGAAGAATATATCACACGGACAGGGGAGTCTTTTGGCAGACTTCTAGTCATGGTTATAAAGGTGTGGTCTCTGGACCACCACTGGTGTATGTTGGCCCTCACAGGCCTTCCTGGTGGTCTCCACAGTTAAATATTTTGAGGAATGCAATAGAGGCAGTGAGGTAAGAAAGGAGAAGGTATATATACAAAAGGAATGGCCTTTTGCGAAATACTGGGGAAAAGTCTAATTTTACAGACTAGTTTGTACTCACAGTGTGCTTTGAAAAGTGTACTTAAACCTACATTTGTACCTAGCTTGCTGTCACTCTCTAAAACAATAATTATAAAAAAACCCATAATTTAAAAATATAAGTAGAAGAATATCAAATAAATAAATAAATATAGCAAATTTAATACAGGTTTTACATAAAACTACAGTAAGAATTTTAAACGTCTAAAAATCCAAGAAAATATAAAAAATAAAAGGTTTCTAGAAAAGAGGAGGGGATCTAGAAGGTGCAAAGACAATAATATTATTTCTTTAGTTCACTGTTAGTTTTACTAACCTCAGGGTATGGTCCAAAGAATGAAAGAAGAACAGGAAGCAGCACTAATCCATTGAGAACTCCCAGAATGGTTAAGATTGCCAAAACAGCAAAGAAATACCTGAAGTGAGGTTTATGGGATTGGGGGAAGGAGAGAGGAGCCACAAATGTTGTTTGTAATCTCTTATTACTAACCACTCCTAAATATATTAGGATAATACATACATGAAATTGAATTTAAAGTACATTTCATATTGTACTAAACGATTATATCATTTTCTCTATATAGACGTTGTGTTTGTTTTTTAAATTTTTAAATTAGACAAGCCACATTCCAAAACTCGAAGTGTTAGTTCATAAAGGAAAGAAAAAAATTACATTTGTTAATTTCTCAGAATCTGGAAGTTTGCAGTGTTATTTATGAATGTGCTACACAAACACAAAAATATGGAATGTGCAGTGAATAGCTGAAAGAAGTGGAAGCACAAATACAATGAAAAGGGGCCCCCATTAGTGAAAACCCAGCAGAAGCAAACAAATGAACTGAAGGGTGTAGAATTTAAACAATTTAGCCTAGAAGGAAAAGAACTCTTCTCGCAGCAGCTAATCCACTGTGAAATGCTTCTGCATCTTACAGCAGAATCTCTAATTAAATCTCTAGTGTATCAGGTAGGGCTTTCCGTTGCTGTTCATTAATCACAACTTTCTGCCTAGAATTCTGTGAGTTCCAGTTTTAACCAAACAGCTCAAATCACAACCTTCTTACAATACAGAAACCCACTTTCTGCAAAGAAAATGCTGCCTGTTCTATAGCGAGTTTCAGCATTGTACTGAGTAAGAGCAGTCCACAATGGCAGAGCTGCATTGCAGGCTAACCTTTTGTTGAACAATTTAGAATCTCTGAATACTCTTGTTTTGCATCAGCCAATTCAAACATAAAGGCTGAAATACTATGGAAGAAAAAGAAAGTGCACAAGTAGTTGTCCTTTCCCATCGTTGAGGGCTAAGGTCTGGGATCCTTCATGAATACCAAGGTAAACCTGTCAGTAAAAGGAAAGCCTTGCTAGTTGGTATTCGGCACAGCTGGGGTTCAGACTAAACTTAAGGCTGTGTTATAACTAATGATTTCAAGGTCCCAGTCTTGGTAAGTTCCTGGAGGAGAAGGGGTAGGGTAAGAACCGAGGGCAAGTTTGTTACTAAGGGGTCTGCTGATTACGTTGTCTAGCTGGCAACAAACTTTACTGCCCCAATTTCCACATCTGATCAAATATTTCAGACTCCTGTAAAACTACAAATACTCTGCTATTGTAAACATTTTGGAATTTCTGATCTGCATTACCAAAAATCAGCAAACTGATCTACTCTACTAACATAAACCTTCAGAACTTTAAACTGGGACAGAAATCAACAACAGGCATTAAAAACATTTGCTTCTCATTCATCTAACTAGGATAAACAGAAGGATTTTAGCTCTGATCACTTGGTGTACACAGTGTGTGTTAATTTACTTAGTCTTCCATACAGTTGGACTAATACACCCCCTTCCGGAAGTTTGGAATCTTCTTCACCCACTATAACAATGCTTGGACTCTGACAATTATTTTACTGTATTATTAAAATAGGGCTAACTAAAGTCAGATTGTGCTAAAAAACGAGAAACCAATGGCCAAAAAGAACAAAATAATATAAGTTGAAAAGTTGAAAGGCTCATTTAACATACAAAGAGAAAATCAAATCCAAATTTGGTGTGAAGGGCTGCCACAATCATTTATTTGTTATGACACAAAAATATGATCGTCCAAATCTAGTCTGTTAAATTTGATAGTAAAAGACCAATGTACCCCTGCAGTTTTAGGTTAAAGCTAAGTAAAGTAGTGAGTAAAGTAAGTGAGTAAAGCATTCTATCTCTCACAAGATCAGGTCCTAAAATAATAACTCTACCTTATTTCTTCAACATCAATAAATAAATAAAACAAAAAGATCCTGTTCTCAAATAAATAAATAAAGTCTATCTCAGGAGATGCAGTATCCATGTAATAATCATCTCCATGGTGGTTTCATGAGGTCCAACAGGAAACTTCCTACCATCTTGCTGTCTTAAGATCCTACAAACATAAATAAAAAAATCTTCATGAGATTCAACTACCATTCTCCCAGATTCTGCCTCTAACATTTTGCTGCTGCTGTTAAGTGGATGTTAGTGAAGTCTAGTCATCTATCCAGCTTACATCTAAGTGGTTAAGTCACCTTTCAGAGAACTTTTATTTGCCTCAGCCCTGTCTAGGGCTTGAGTTTTCTTGCATGCTGAAGTTGGCCAAAAAGAACCCATTTTGCTGCTAAGATTTTACAGAGCTATTGGGAATAGATTGGGATCCCTTTCACTGCACTTCTCAAATAGCCCAAAACGTGCTCTCCTCTTATATTTGACAAATTCACATTCTTAATTAAATCCACAAGAAACAGTTCACCTGTAGTTCTAAACAGAAGTGCCTTCAGGCTTCGCTTTACAAAATTTTAATATGAAGTTCTGTGGTCATGCTTACGGTTCCCTAGCTCCCAACCAGAGCTTTCTTTCTCTCTCCCTACTTTCTGCACTGCTGTAAACCTGTCATATAAAAAAGAAAGAGATGGCTCAGAGAGTATCATTTGCAGCACAGTTGCAGCACATTTGTAAGTTTGTGTGTCCTTTCAATACAAATTTTTATGCATACAAGAAGTCTGGAGCATCTAAAAGTTAAACATCAAACCCAGCTAAAACTGTACCAGGTGTTTTGAACTGATTCAAACCCATAATTAGATAGCTTTGCTAAAGAGAGGCCATTTTTGTTTCCTTTCATGCTGGGAGTCAAATTTTCCTGCAACAGATTTTAATACCACCAATACCAAAACTACTAGGTCTAGCACACAACAAGGAGTTAGCAGAACAGAAGAAAAGCAGGGCCATGGTGCAAGCATGCTTGATACACCATGCACAACA
>PPHD01002840.1:10961-24885 GCA_002909625.1 Bambusicola thoracicus
GATTAAATATTAAAAGCATACTTATTTTTATTCTAAAAATAAAGTCAAGAAACACACAAATGCTTTACCTGACAATAAAATCAAACTCTGATCCTGCAAGCATTAACACTCCAAGAAGAGTGGACACAGCTCCATCCAACACTGGTGCAAACATATGTTCCAGTGCAAGGACAGCCCTACGGTTCTTATCTCCTATCGCAGTTAAAAATGCCTATAAAACAACGAAATTCACTTAATTACACATACATATACATGTCAAACAGTTTTTCTCATAGCATGTAGTTTTTTGCCAGTTAATTATTGTAGTCTACAGTGTATGAAAATATCTCTGTAGCTGCTAACCTTTCAGACACAGCCTGAATCTGCAGTCATAGCACAAAGCTGCTACTGAAGTCACAGAGTAAAACCAGAGTAAGCACTGATTACACAGAGTAATAGTTTCAGAAACAATTCTGTCCTCTTGTTCTAATTGACATTTAAAGTTGCCAGCTTTGCTTATTTCCACACAGAAATAATTCAATTAATACTTTATGTGTAAAAATCACATGGCTACTCTTCTCATCCTCGAAGGGACATAGGTTCTGTTGCTTTAGTGGGAAGTTTGCTCGAAAAGCAGCCAACATTGATTCTGGTTTTCCTATCTACTTGTCACTAATCATGGATCGGTGGCCTGCAATTTCATGCATACATTCTCAGTAGCAGCATCAGCTCTTTCTGTCACATTACAAATAAGTGTCCATCGGAAAAGCGCATTTCTTTGCACATATCTGGGGATCCAGACCAACATGATTACCAAATGATGAAAAGCTGCCAGAGTATTCAGCACTACTGTTAAAAAGTAATTCTGTAGACTGTGTGCTGCTTTAACACTCTTCTATCTTTTACTACTTGAAAGCTAGCAGCCTTAGGAATAATGCTGAACACTGTAGTATCTGAGATACTATGACTCATTAAATGTCTTTCTCCCTCAGACTGCTTATTCAACAAGCAGTACCAGGAATCCTCAGATGGTTTTGTTTCTTATTAACTAGTCTTCTCATTCTATCACTTAACAGTTTGAGAGTGATAACTCTTCTTGTGATCTTTCTTAGGTGAATTCACCATCACCTGCTAACTACATGGGTTCATGCAGTTATCTTCTTGGTCCCAGTATTTAAGTCTCTCTTCTCCAGAACCTTACTTTTACTTGCCTAACAAATTAAGGCAGAAATCAGTCATCACATCAAAAAGTGATTTGGTGGGACAGGCAAACCAAATATGGGTACTTACACAAACAGAGAGAGATTTACAACCCTAATTTCCATTGGAAGCCAAAACATGCAACATTAATCTTTAGTATTGGATTAATAGTGGTCTGTGGAACAAAAATTAATGTATCCAGGATATTTTACATTCCCATATATAAAAAAGATAAAGAGCTTCCCTCACCATGTTGGAAAAACATTTCCCTACAGATTATGTTGTGTGCTTGATGTGCATTAGTGAGTTCAGAAAACAAGGTCCAGCTTTTTCATGTGGAAAATGAACTCAAATCCATTTGAATTTTAGTGGTTTGGAGACATTAGACAATATTAGGTGACTCTGAAAACCTCCCTTCAAAGGCTTCTGTTCCACAAAATACAGAATGTACACACAAGAAGGAGCAAACAGCTACACAGCACAGCAGCAACAACAGCCACACTGCAGACAGTGGCTAAGAGTGTCTAGACTGTAATAATATGCATTAAGAGCCTTGCTTTATCTACATTTATCTATCACTCAGACAGCTAGATGCAACATACTTACCTGTGAACTTAACCACAGCAGTTAGAACAGTTTCATCAAAATCAACTCAATTCCTTCAGACAATACACATATTACAAAAAACTGTCTGAAGTTTGTGATTTATTTTCTTCTGAGAATCACATTACTGATTCAATGAAACTAAGTAAGAATTTGTGATTAGAAGATAGATGCCATTTTATTTTAAAATACTATGAAAATGTTTTACATACCAAAGCAACGTGAACAGTGAATTCCACACCAATTCCAACAGAAGCAATCAGGATAACGACAGGCACTGCACTTAGTTTTATTCCAATTAGTCCCATCATGCCAAACAGCTCCACAGTCATCAGAGCCAGCACCACCACCTAGATAATTTCAAACAGCTATTAGCAATTTCTCATACTCTATACAAATGAAGAAAAAGATACCTTAGAACAACATTTTGACTATAAAATGTACCCCTCAAAGCAATCCTATGTGTCATTATCCTCAGACTTGCTGGAGAGCTGGTTTGAATTATACTCCTAAATTATCAGATTTTCTGTTGATTACAATTTACCAGTGATCTGAAAACTGTTTTTGTTTTTATTTTTTTAACGGATACCTACCAAACCATGCATATTTTTTTTCCTCACCCATTTTTATGACAATAATTTTTTAAAAAGTAACTTCCAACTACAGGTATCAGAACACTTTTTTGTAGAACTGTAAATGTGAGCATGACTCTCAGTAGGCTTAAAGTCTATAGGAAAGTGAATGCTATAATCAGCTGATGACTCTCAGGTTACAGAGAGGCTTTGAGCTTTGAAGATACTTGGAGAGATTGACATGAACAAAGTGAACAGTTACATCTGAGGGAAAGTTTTATTTTTCTTTCATCCACCTTGTAAAAAATTTGAGGAAAACAGAGGGAATGAAATTCATAGAATCAACTTTAAAGTTTCTAAAGCTGAGCAAGAGAGACGACTGACAAAAAATTGTGGTGGGCTCTGAAAAAAAGACCCTTTTTTTCTAAGGGAAAAAAGTATGTACCGCAATGAATGATTATTTAAGTTAATGAATCAAGAATAATAACATAAATTGCTTGATTAAGTGCTATGAAAAATATTCTAGACTAAACATTTATCTTTTAACATACCTGTAGTATAAACGCACATTACAAAAACCAGTAATCATTTTATGCTTTTCTTCTTCAGGCATTTTATAAACCACACAATAGTTTATGGAAATTAAACATAGGAACCTCATCATTCAATTTAACTTGAATGTTTACCGTGAGACTTATGGTGCCTTGCAAAAAGCATGAACGAGTATTCTCTTCGATTTAGAATTTTAGACTCTTTCTCATCAATAGCCTAGTTACACTCCCTCCACAGTATGCACTGTACAACCTAACCATTTCAGTTTTTCCAGAAAGACTCCATTCAGAAATCAGTAGGAAAATTTACAGGTATGTTAGTCACAAGCAACTGCCTTGATAACTAACACTGTCTAATAAAAGAGGAGAAGGAATAAATAGGAATAACTTCAACATAATTCTCAATTTTCCTCTGTGTCTTTACTTCTCACACTAATATGCATCTGAGCAAGGGCAAAAGTTTATGTATCTTAATAAGAAACATTTAAAACTGAAAAAAAAAAAAAAAGTGGCCAAAGGATTAAGGTTATTAAGGTTTGTACCTTTAGTGTGAACGCTACTCTCTCAAGTTGAATAAATATATAATGAATGATGCAATACACATACTCCAGCAGAGGTCCAGACATAAACAAAACCTTCCCGACTACAGCAAGAGCTATGCTGAAAGGAATTTGACTTCAACAAAGACCCTTATAATAAACTTACAATGATCCCAGCCGTCCAGGGGTTTAGGAGGAAGAGGGCACACACCAGAAACGTGCAAGCCAAAACCACACTAATGGATAAGAGGAGCCAATGACGAAGCCCAATGTACTGCTCCCAGAATAGAAACGGGTAACCATTTGGGTAGCTAGCTATCCCGAGGCTCGTGTAGTTATTGCAGATAGCTCTCACTTTCTCAATAGCTTCCACAAAGTCTGAAGTCTCACGCAATCCATTGAGGTAGAAAGGAAACTGAGCATATTCTATGGGCTCAGCTGCTGGAACTAAAAAAAGACAGCAATGTTTAAATGTGTGCTTAGGCAGAAGAAGATACACAGAAAGCACAATTAACAAAACATTTTGTTCTCCATAGCAAAATGCTTGAAGTTTTTAAATTTAAATTTTCTATCTTTTGAGCAACCAAGATTTTAAAACTAAATACACAAGATGACTATACTTCATCATACAGTGCAAGGGAACAAACACAGTCTATATTAGGTTCCTGAACAATTTCACAATAATTTAACAGCAACAGATACATTTTGATTTATTTAGTCTTCATCAATGCAACAGTGCATTTTAACGACTATCTTGCCAAAAGCCCCTATCTGCAGTATAAAATAGAAGATTACATCACGTTAAACATTTCATCCACACTTTATGCAAACACAGTTCCTTTGAAATTAGAGGTCATTTCCGTGAGATTAACTGAGGTCCACTGAAAAAAAATAGAGGAAAATTATATATATATATATTCAGTGAGGTTGGCTTATTTTTAGATTTCCACTGACTATTTTGAGCCAGATTCAGAAATCAATGTCACTTTTGCAAATGACTGAAAAAAAATCCTTAATATAAAAGTAATGGCTCTGTAAGAAAGCACATAACCCGTTATCCTTTAATAATTTGACAAACCAAAGCTATCCATACTTCTTCTTGAGCTTAATGCTAAGTCTACGGTACCACATGAAAAAAAAAAGCTCCCACAACAAGCATTTTGTTACTGTCGTTGTGTGTTCCAGACCCTGTAGGGTCATTCAGCTGACTTGCTAAACATGATTTGCTCTATTATAATCTCAACTATAAATTTTCATTAAGACAAGACTTGGCTGACTGCCACACAGCTCTAGGGTTCAGATTCACCAAAGCACAGTTAGCTTGCTCAATCACATTTCCAAGCGCATCAGTCCTCCCCCACATGCCCTCTCCATTTTCCCACTGGTGTGCAACTAGCAATCTTCCCAATAAATTTAAAGCTGAAGCAAAGCAATGCAAACTGGCTGCTCAGAAAGACAGTGAATAGCAGAGAGTAGGACTGCTCCCCTACCTAAGTAGCTCTTGTACCGTATTGGTGCTGGAAGGTTAGACATATGAGCCTACTTGATAAGAATCCCTTAGATATTTAGAATTGAACACAAACATGATATAGTCTCAGTATTAACACTTCAGAATGACACGGGCAGCAATTTCAAGCAACTTCCAAGTTCCTCTCACAGACAAAACTATCAGACAGCACTAAAAAGTAATGCTTATTACCAGTTTCTAAAGCTTCACAGAATCATAGAATGGTTTGATTTGGAAGGGACTCTTAAGATCAACTGGTTCCAGCTCCCCTGCTATAGGCAGAGACACCTCCCAGGTTGTTCAAATCCCCATCCAGTCTGACCTCGAATGCCTCCAGGGAGGGGGTATCCACAACCTTGCTGGGCAGCTTGCTCCAGTGAAACTTCAACTGCTATAAAATTCATTTTTCAACATGATAAAACACTGCAGCGGTACCACATTTGCAATAGTGCATTTGTCTTTTCAGGCTACAGAGTAACATAACATATCGTTCTGTTTATGCTTCAGAACCCTGTATAGCATCAACCAACTAGAGTTACTCGTCCTTGAAAGAAGGAGTGGGGGCACTTATATAAACTGTAAGACATTAAGATGAAATGTTACTTACTTCTTAGCCTTGTTTCTGGCATATAGTCTGCTTTGTCATGCACCCATTCCGGGCGGTGAGGCCGGATGTTGGCTTGAGAGGCAGCATAGGCCACAGGGTCATTGCTAACCCAGGCTGTCAGGTAGATGTAGAAAGCGT
The DNA here is from genome assembly GCA_002909625.1 of Bambusicola thoracicus. Taxonomy (NCBI): domain Eukaryota; kingdom Metazoa; phylum Chordata; class Aves; order Galliformes; family Phasianidae; genus Bambusicola; species Bambusicola thoracicus. The sequence continues at coordinate 16,658 of PPHD01002840.1, forward strand.
TTGGGTTAATGATTCCATCTGCATCCACCAGACGCTGCTTAGTCAACTGCAAAATAGAAAAATTAGAAGACTTTCAGAATGAGTTTTGGTTTTGGAACTCTTGCTGTCACATTTTCAGCAAAAAAAAAAAAAAAAAAAAAAACCCAACAAAAAAAACACTGTTGTTTGACAATGAAATCTAAAAAACTAGTGATAATAAAGTGTTTATTTACAAGTTAATACTCATATAGCATTTACTATAACCACTAAACCTGTAGATAGCTCCAGAATAGACTGAAGCAACTAAAACTGAATTCTGAAAGCCTGAAACCACAAATGAAGAACAATCAAGCTGGAGAAACATTTCAAGAAAGCAAAGAAAATCTGGCAAGAGTCCCTATACATGTCTGTGTGCAGTTAACCTCTGTTGTTAACACTGAAGGAAATGCCACCCAGTAAATGGAGGAGAGCTACAAAAATAAAACAACGTCTGTATAGATTTTGCTAACACTTGCTTCCTATGACCTATGTATTCAGAAAATGCCCAACATCAAGAAAGTAGATGAGTGCTCTTTGTTACTCAGGTCACCATGAGGAACTGTGAGGTAAACAGCAGTGGAACACTTCTAACATCTTGTTGCCAAAAACTTCACCGCTAGGGCCCTGACAGAGGACCCTGGGAGTGAGAAGTATTGTTGGTTTTTTTAGTTTGTTTGCTTGTTTTGTTTATTTAAAATTCTGGCCTGGCTGCAGTTTTGGGTCTTTTTAATGAAATGAAAAACAACAGAAGGGAGGGGAGGGGAGGAGCTAGATTCCAAAGATCTGGATTCAATTAATCCACAGGATATGCAACAACTGTATGTCTTCAAGCTGTCTTTGAAACTGCATAGTACAGGGCTCAGTCCCTGTGGGTGCACCACACTTTTCTCCCTCCCAGGCACAGGAAATTGTATCAGCAGCTGTAGTCCAATCACATTTGTTCCACCGTGTACCTGGTACACACTCCTAAAGAAAACCTCACAGAAGGTCCCTTCTATTTCCTTAATTCATTGCTAAAGCTTCATTCAGATCTGACAGCATGCTGCACATTGCTATACAGAAGCTTTTCACACATGATAGTAACTTTAAACAGTGAACTCTAAAATCTTTCACCTTTAATGCTGGCGAAAGAAAGAAAAACAACAAGCAGATCCTGCCAAGAAACTCATTATAAATATTATTCCTCTGCCTAAAAGCACATGGAGTCAATAATGATTCAAGGAAAGGAGAAGTTAGATTATTGCAGAATACCTTCTTTTTAAAGGAGAAATTGATTTAAATACAATTTTAGTTAAATAAGTCAAACCTAGTGTGTAGGTTGACAATGGCTACAGTAGTTGTATGCTATTATAATCTTATAAAAGAAAGTCAGGTGTTTTGTTCAGCAGTTTAGCCAACTGTCATTCCTGAATCTACCACAGTATATCTATATATTTATGACAACAGTACAAGAATATGATACTACCATTCATCAGTTATCTTCTTTAAAATTTAGGTTTTTTATGAAGTGATAGCAAATACCAGGTGCAACATCCTAGAAGAAAGCTGAACAAAGTTGATCCTACAAGGAAATGTGATTGAAATCAGGAATGATGCTACTTGAGACAATATGACTAACACTGGCTCTGTGCCTCATGTAGGTTCAGACTCCATTACATCCACATATGTAGCTATGCATCCTCCTAAACAAATTCTGTGAAAACAGAGCATGTTTGAGACAGGAGCAACACGTAACACATCAGTCAGTAATCACCAATGAAAGGCATCCCCAGTGTTGATTGTGAAGGCATTGCAACACAGCCCAGACTGCAATTACAAATAAATCTAGCAAAGTCAGCAAGGCCATGCAGTATGGTGTGGCTTAGACATTTCAATGCAGGAAGATGGAAAAGAGACTACAATGTGCTTTTTGCATCTCCCCCAACTCCTGATGACTTTGTGCAGTCCTGTATAAACCAGCAAGGACTCTGATACAATACCTGACTGATGTCAATGGGCTTCGCTCGGTTGCCTGTTTGTACCAAGAGTTTATAAGCCAGAACAGCATCATCAGAACCATTTTTATAGTTGTTATAAGTGATTTTCCCAGTTTCCCAGTCACTGTCGAATGCATCCTGGAGTCCTGAAGAGGTAAGATAGGCAAGGAAAAAATAGGAGAAACACATAAGAAATCAATATCAGAAAAGAAACTGCAGCAGGAAGAAAGAAGAATTACTCTTTCCATTGTAAACTTAGACCATCTACAGTTTAAGCAAGAAGGAAAAAACCTTTACAACCTCCCATATTTGTACTCCTCATGCACAGTCATTGTATGGTAAGACAAAAGTGCCACTAGCACATTCCGTATTCTGTGCAGAAAAAATAGTGGGAGAAGCAAGAAGGTGCAAGGGAGAAATCTCAAGACCATTCTCACATCATGATGACCAGTAAACCGGAGTTAGCAAATGGCAGATGCAGTGTGCACTGGAGTTATCCATCATCATTAACCAGTAACCTCATCACAAAGAGAAGATCTGGGATAAGAGTAAGACTCTCAGATCCAACATCCTCAGAGATTTTCCCGAGTTTACATAGCCTCACCACTGCCTGACAGCAATGCTATATGTGAGACAGCAACCAAGCACTCTGCAAGGAGAAAAATATGGGGAAGTGTTAAAGATGGATGGAATAAAAAGTATTTAACCTCAAGGAACTACAGTTCCAGAATCACCACGATCAAAATCCACTACCACATTTGCATTTATTGTCCCTCAAAACAAAGCTGACTTGGATGGTGCCAAAAAAGAAGAGGCTGAGTTCAGCCTTAGTTTAACATCATTACCTGCCTTGTAGTTAAAACTGCAGAGCCACTTAGTCCATTATCTGGCAGAAAAACACCCTCCATGCTTCGCCCCCCCTCCCTCCCCAGCCAGAATCCAGGCCAAGTGCATTAAGCCACAGAGGAGGAGGACACACACTACTCTCATTAACCATTCTGGGCTACTGCAGAGCATTGAGGCAACAGCTCATACGATGTAACCAGAAATTCCACTACAAGAGGAAAAAAAAACACATTCAAACTTTCAACTTCAAACAGCAACTCAGCTGCTTCTCGAGCACAGCATGAGTGAACACGAATTTGTCAATTTGTTCCATCTGTTCAACTTGTGTAGCTAATACAAGCCATAGGATCTGCTGCCAGCACATGTAAAGATCACAGCCAACACCTATTCAGTCTCAACTGTTATTTTCCTCTTTGCCACCCTTCAAGGGGGAGGAACACCTCACGGCACAAATTTGGATCGTATTTAGAACAGGAAGCTGCAGCCTGGTACAAGGAGGCTGTGCGAACAGAGGACAAACTGCAAGTCCAGGAAAGAGAAGGAAAAGGCCAAGGGGTGGTGGTGGTGCCACCAGCCCACCTCACAGATGCACTGACGAGCTATAATGAAAACCATCATTACAGATCTGGTAGGTTAGCTACAGCTGTAAGGAGATAAGAGTGAAGGAAGAGAAAATACGGCCTGACACTGCCTTAGGGCCTAGGTACTCACACCATAGACAAGTGCTTCCCCCACTCCCTTAGAAAGCTGCCTCCTGTGCTGTCTACAGAATTGCTCCCGCTGGTATAGCCAGGAAGCTGGGAACAAAGTGACATAACAGACCTGCCAAAACTGCCACTGCAGCCCCTTGGCACCTGCCCAGGCTGAGGATGCTTCCCCACCAGACTTCTTAAAATCACCAAAGGAACTTGACAGCCTCCATAACAGTGCTGTTTGTTGGTGCCCTTTGAGTGTGAAAACACTATTTAAGACTTGCAGAAATACACATTCATCCTTTCTGAACACAGTTCAGTTCTCAGTCTCTCAGGAAGTGGCTAGGTGAGAACATCTCTGCTATCATAATTATCATGTAAGTGATGATTTGGGGAAGTAAGAAGGCTATGAAAAAGCATGAGGGAAAAAAGGAGAGACCACCAAAGAACAGCTTAACTTTTAAGTTACGGTAGAAATTGTTTCCTTTGATAACAGGAGCACGCAAATTACTATGCTAACCAATACCTGAGGAAGAATTTCCACTCTAATATGTAGCTAGAATTTCCAGATTAATATGTAGATCCTGTCACAAGGCTAAACAGATACATAAAACCAAATATACTCAAAATGTAACTTGACCAACCTGTGTGGCAAGGTATGCTAAAAAAGGGCATGTACATTTTACATTGCAACCGCAGGTGGAATTTCAGCTCTTTCACATCTCCCCTCTCTGCCCCTTCATTGTTCCTAAAAGTCTGATCAACCCTCAAGCTCCACTCCCTTTTATATCTTTATTTCTCATTAGGAGTAATTTCTTTACACTTTGGGTCATCTTATTACTGACCTTGCTGGAACTGGAAGTTTGAGGAAGGAATACCAAGATACTACTCTAAGTTGTACCTCTTTTCCAGAGAATTTCAAAGTTCGATTGTTAAAATTTTCTTGAAATGAACAGCAGTGTCACTGCTAGCAACATGTGCATTTTTATCATAAGCTCTTTCCACCAATGATTTAAAAGACTTTTAATCTAGTATAAAGGTAATTGAGATTAACAAAAGGTTTCTGCTGATGCCTTTCTGCAGAGAAATTTTAAAAAAACTGGGGAATTTTAATACTACATATGGAACATTTTCATATCAGCAGTAACTTTTGGTTTCTAGTTCAGAAGGAGGTGAAATCCTCCAGAATTACATGGAATGCTGAAAAGGGGGTGAAGGAATTCCTACTTAGCGATGTGAACAGTTGGCACTAGGAAATATAAGATAACACAAGATTAGGCAAAAACAAGCCTAATTACAACCCACCGGGGAATTCAAACTACCTCATTTACATTCAGTCATCTACAAAAATAACATTAACATTTCCCATTTAAATGAATGATAAGTGTTAACTTTCTTTTGTTGCATTTTCAGTAGCAGAAAATACATTAATATGAATGGATACCAGTAAGAAAAGTACAGGGAAAACTGCATGAGCAAGTGCATCAGGCTGACAGCACTCTACTGTAGGGAAACTATGAGCATACAGCTAAACCAAGGAGGCTGTCTTCATAAAAAAAATGCTTTTGTTCATACACTGTTGCTTCCCTTCAGTCCATTTTGTAAACTGCTGAACAAATGCATAAGTGTCAGAAGGCCATCTTGAACCATTAATCTCCACAGTACTGAATTCCCAATGAAGACAGTAGGAATTAGACACATAGTTCAAAAGTCATTCCTACTTTGATTATCCTGCTCTCTTCATGATGTAAAAATACAGCCACAGAACTATTTCCCTTGATCCTGAATAAAACCCCATTTGTAAATTCTGTTTTCACCCTCCCTTGTCTTTACTCTCTTGGTTTCAGCCCTAGTAGGCAATGACCATGTACCTTTCTTTTTGCTACCATCTGCACCTTCAGATAATCCCTTAACTGTAACAACAGTGACAGTTTTTACTATAATAGTTTACTTTCCCCCCTAAGTTAATGCCTTGTATCCTTCTTTATTGCTTTGTAAACACAGTATCTGTCAAGACAGCCCTGTCTTCACAAAGCAGCTAGCTGTTTTATCCTAACTGTGCCAGTCTTGAGGAAGGTAGAAAGAAGGGGTAAGGACACAGATCTAAACATTAAGCGGTAATCATAATGATTAATTTGAAACCTGTGTGTGAACAAAAGGCAAAACAATGTGCCTTGGCACAACCATTTGGACCACCCCAAATCAGCACCTCATGGGAGTGCTCCTGACCACTCCTATGTAGAATTTTAGCTCCTTGCATCCAGGGTACCAGGATACTCACAGCTCCTCTAAGGGAAGAACAGCAGAAGGGAAGGAAGGAAGATATGCAGGCTAAAGTGGGCTAGAAAGGCAAGAAGGGAACAGTAACACCCTCAAGACCAGTGGAGATGTGGAAAGGTCATATATGAATGTGTACAAGCAGCGTAGAGGAGATACACAGGCATTGAGTCGTGAAGGACAAGTCCTTAGCATGAGGAGGGGATTAGAAAGAGGCATCCAAACTGAAAGGTAAGAGGTGGCCTCTGAGGGGAATAACAGGAACGAAAGCAATCTCAGAGCAACAGCAAGTGGGTTAGCCCCCAGTGTTTCACTGTGAGGAGCCAGCAAAGTAGCAGATCCAAGGACATCTTTTCCTAATTTTACCATTGTCAAACCGTGCCCATGTTCAGCACTAATATGTGAAGATCCTGAACACAATCTTCTCAGATTTCTATCTCACAGGTTCCAATATAGGTTTCCAATAGGTTTTCCCTATTGTGGTTATTTTTTGGTTGTCCAAAACAAAAGAAATAAAGTAAACAACAGCATTAAAAGAGATTGGAAAAGCACATATAAAGATGATTGCTTAGGAAGCTACAGAGTTCATTAAGGCTTCAATATGGCAAAACACGTAAGCTATACTGAATTTTCTTCCCATTCACATTGCCTTCCCTTACTTATGAGAGAAAAAAAAAGTAAAACTTACAATAAGGAGACTGTAATGAATGGATTCAGTACATTTTAAAAATAAAAATAAAACAGTAAAACTGGTAGCTGAGACTCTGTTCTGTTTGATTGTTCCAGTGTATTACATATGCAATAGACTCGATAATTTTATTATCCTTCAGATGCCTCTGCTTTCCCAATACTGCCTAAGACATTTTCAGAGAGAAGAAAATATCCCCAAATGCTGGTAGTTCTGTAAATGTTTTCTGAGAATCATTGGCTGCATCAGTCATCTGTAAATAGTTACGGTTAAAATATACAGTATCACTAAGTCAGTATAGTTTATTTTTTCTGTTGGCAAAAAGCTTGCTGAAGATTTTTTCAACTAAAATGGCAGAGGTAAGATAGGCATATTTCAAGGAAGAATGCACTTGCTCACAGCAGAGAACAGTTAAATTTGCTGAGATGTAACTGTACCACTTATTTTAAATACAAAAAAGTTATTCATCTCAACATGTGTAATTTACAGTACCTTTCATATCTTTAATAAGCTGACTTCAGTATAATTATCATCAGAGTATCTGAAAGGCTGTGCCCCTCTCTTCTCCTCCCTTACCCCTTTACATTTCAGCTCAGAAAAAGCAGCACCACAAAAAGAGCAAAGACATTTGACTAGAAATCTAGAACGTGTGCTGCACTCGTGGTCCAATAAAATGCCTAAAGTACACTGAATTTTATTCATGCCAGCAGTCCCAGCAGAAGCCAACAGGATCACCCGTGCTAAAAGTAAAGCCTGTGCCAAAATACATTGCTGAAGTGGGACTTTTCATTTACTGTTCTCAAAACACTCAGCAAACATTTACTTTCCCAAGACACTGGGCTGTATTTGGCCACTAATTTTAATCAGAATTCCTCACTAATTGTTTGGAAACTAATGGCATGAGATTGCCTCTCGCAGTTATAATCTTTAAAAGCTTCAGAATTATCTTAGGGAGTAATAAACTTAGCCACAAAGAACAGAACTGTTGAAGAACAAGGAAAGAAACATTCAAACTCAGATCAGAACCTAGGCATCTCTCTGCTGTAAGCAGTCTATAACTGTGTGGCCATATTGGGAAATAGAAATATTACAGCAATTAAGTGCTTGTTACTGCAGAATAAAAATAAGTTTGTGCAATTTTTCTCTTACCTTGCAGCCAGTCTCGAAAGTAGTGTAACCACATTTTGGGAAGCTGCCTATCTCCTTCCAACAAAACATACGTCACATTGCTGAAACTTCTGTGAAGTTCATAAAGTAAGTGCTGGACATTTGGATAGTCTGCTTTCTGTGTCACAATGTACATATTGTAGAATGAAAAGTATTTGAACTGTGCAGCAATAAAGTCATATTCCCTTGTCTCCCGTGGTACAATGTCTGTGAGATCTAGTCCATCTCTCACCCGGGTAGTTCCATAGAGGCTGAGCCCAAGTAAGCCCAGGAAAAGAAAAATAACCACAACCTGCAACAACAACAAAAACAGAAATGCATTTGGTTTTAGGTTTCTTTAGAAACTAACGGTTCATAATGGCACACCACAGAACTAGGCTGAAAATTAATACCAGTCACTATGTACTCTTAAGCTTATTTTTCTTACCTGTTTGTTCATACATGCATACACACAATGCAAGGCTTAGATAATTTGTGTTTTATTGAAAGGTCTCTAAAGCATGGATAAAAAATTTATATGGTAAAAAATAGTGGCTTTAGTTACATAATTCACAAGCTCATGTT
>PPHD01002841.1:0-33906 GCA_002909625.1 Bambusicola thoracicus
TGTTTGATTCTTTCCAACTTTCAAATACTATTTCCCCAAGCATCTCCTATTTGGTTTTGTTAGCCATAAGTTTCCAGGCTTTCAATCTCAGCCAGTCATACATGGTATTTTGATACCTGCAACAGCATGAAGACTATTCAAACATTAATATGTATTTACACACTGAAGACAATTCCAGCAATCTAGTACTTTATTATGGGATGTCGTACACCGTGTTATTTAATTAGTAGTATCCATGGGAACTGCATGTTAATTTAATTAGCAAACAGGATCAGACTGTCTGGTTTCATCATCAATCCTATGGAAGTAAGCAGAAGTACCTTGTGTAAGACTTAGCTGGTTATCATAAGCACTGTATCACTCCCATTTGAAGTTTCTGAGAGCAAATGACTTAATTTATCTTTTTCCACTTAGCATTCAACCAGTGAACAGCATCTAGGGCAACGCAAAACAAACATATAAAAGGTTTGTATGCCAGGGTAAAAATCAATTACAGTGATTTTTTGCTTTATTTCAGATGAGCAGATACACGAGTCCACCCTTTCAAAAACTCGCTGAGCTTTAAGGCAGGTTGCAAGCAATTTCTGTTCTTAGTTTGCCCCTGCCCATGGAGGGAATGTTTATAAGCCGATACAATCACTTTAGAAAACACTTCTCCTCATCACAGTCTATGATACCGATCTTTGCAAGTTTCTCTCAGAAATGTCAGCACTGCCGGCACATCTCTATTGTGATGTTCTTCAACTTTGGGATTAATATTCATTTATGAATCTTCAAGGTCAGGCAAAGCCAGACAATATATACACATGTTTGTTTGGGGTTGTTTTCTTTTGCTTTATTCTTCAGTGAATGAACACCTGAAATATTTCTTAGCTGGTAAACAAGCTAATTTTGCCACCCAGTCCAGGATGTTTTAAAACAAGTCTAGTTCTTTCATTCCTTCTTAGCAAGAACTTTTGTTTTCCCATTTTGGAAAGCAAGTAAGTATGGTAAGGAAGAAACTGAGTTTGTCTTTTTAGACAATACAGTACAAGTTTTAAATGTTGTGGTTTTGTATCTGGGGGGTGCACAGAGTTTCTTCACTGAAGATAATAACTTAGTAATGTCACGTCTGCAGAAACTTTCACAGGGAAGTAACAGATGCCAGACAAATGCATAAGAAAATGCTGTTGCTGGAGGATAGTATTAGAAAAACAACAACCTAGAAATGAGAAATACATTCTAAATTAGGTGTAATTACATAACAATAATGACTGTCATGAAGTAAAGAAACTTGCATTACAGGGACTGGCTATGTCCAGTAAAAGCTGAAATGTTACTTCAGCTCTCCTCATCTCAGTTATTGGTATCTACTTTTCCTACTGAATCTTGCAATATGTGGTAATTTCTGAAAACCATCCATACCAGGGCCAAGTGATTACAGTAAGGTCTCAGTTTTCATTAAAAAAGAAAGGTTTTAACTTACAGCTACAGAGGAAGACTTCATGTACACACCATTGTATTTTCTAAGTTTTATATTAAATGCATACAAGGATCAGACATTTATTGTGATTATTATTGTATTATTTACATATTTCAGGATTCTAAGATTAATTGCATCTCTAGAGAGAGGACTGCTTGATGGTTTCTGGACACTCAGGTAGGCAATTGCCATTTTACACTGGAAACAAAAGTAAAGCTACAAAATCCTCTTAGAAGATCTTGACTTTGTCAATCTTCTTTGCACTTTTCTGGAACACACAGCATCGATTAACAGGACCGATCTGCCTCTCATTTCTTCCTGAGGTGGCTGTCTAGGAAAAAACACTCCTTTTTTTTCCAAGATGAACCTGTTGTGAGCACAAGCAAAGGCATTTCTGTATTTAATATCATGAGAACTTGACTTCTTGTAATTCCTGTCCTTTGTGTCCTGTGCAGCTACTGCTGTGCACTGTGCAGGGTCAAGGACCTGGAAGCAGGATACTTGGTAAGTACTGACAGAGTGATCTTGGGTAAAGTCTTTATCTCTTGACATGCTTTGTTTATCTCTCAGAATGGTGGGCTCTTCAGGGCAGGGCCAATTGCTCATTGTGGCCTCGTTCCTTGCCTCCTGCAAAAGATCCTCCATCTTCAAAGCTTTAAGGCAAGCCAGTAATGTGTATAATAAATATTAACAGGAACATATTCTCTTCTTCCCATCCGTTTATAGCCCCCTTTACAATTTAATTATCAACGCCAAATGTTTAAAGTCATTAGAGACTTTTATTACGAATTTGTGTCTGTAAATCAAAACTGGGCAATTTTAGAGTCTATTATCTCTAAATGAAAGTAACTACTCGGTAGAGCCCACCTTTAAAAGAACAGCATCCCAGTGACTTCTTGCAGTGCAGAGCTGCCCTACTCTTACTTCAAATACAAAACACACACACACAAATTAGGCAGTGACTGTATCATTTATTCCCACTTATTCATATCAAGAAGCTATCCAATTGCACAGCCAGGGAGGAAACATGGAGCTCTGTTAATGTGACTTTGACTTTGTCCCAGAGAGCATTTGGTATGACACAGAGGCTGTTTGCTCCTCCCCAGCCCCACATGTCCTTGCAGTGTGGGCTTGTGTCCACATGGCACCTGCTTCTCAAACTCCTGGCATCATAACAGCAGCACTTACTGACATCAAAGGAAAGACATGAGAGATGACAACAATTCAGCCTTCCTGTCACTAGATCAAGGCAAAGGTCTTCTGACTCATTTACAAGAGGCAAACTGCTTGCTGAAACATCACCTCAAACAGGCATTTCCAGCTCACAGAGCTCAGCACATTACGTGCTTGAGCAGAACTCGGAACAGCAAAATGCTCTGCAGCCTTGAAGACCTTTGTCTCCAAAAAGGAGATGTTCTCCTGCTCTTTGAACGGTGGCATTTTGGCAGCTGCTCTGGCAACTGTCCTTGAGAAGTCAGTGAAGGTTGTAAGGGCCAAATACTGAAATCCTGACTGATCTGCACACACTCTTAATACAGACGAGCCCTCCATGAATTAGATGGAAGTTTTGTTTGCAGAAGAACAGGGGAAGGGATTCTCTGCTCTCCAAGTCAAACACCGAAAACAAATTTGCAGAGAAGGAGATTGGATTACTCTAATATCACTTACTGAAGATGTAGACTAGTTCAGAAACACATAAAGGCTTCCCCAAAACAGTTGTTTTATATTTATAGCATGCTTCTCATTCTAGAGATCGAAAGTACAATGACCCAATAAAGAAGCCCTGCAAACAATAATCTGTTTTTTCCCAAAAACTAAAGGAAGCCATCAGATGTATCAAATTAATAATTACAGCAACAGAAAATGGTTTAGGGTGGAGGCTTTTCTCTTTTTTTTATCTTCTTTTTTGGCACTGTAGGGTGAATTCAGGGTCAGGGAAAATGCAATTTCCCCGACTGGAGCTTGGCCAGAACACATCTTTTACCCTTTGCTTGCGCTGCACCAAGTAACTATTAAGAACAAAATAGAAACTGTTTCGATTACTTGCAATAAATTGTATTCTAATGCTTACAATAAATCACTCCATAACAGATAGAACTGCAGCTTTGTTTGCACCACATCACTTCCTATTTTCCACCTACAGTCTGAGTACCTAAGCATACCTCCTTTGTCTTATGCAGAGTTTGGCCACGATTAGAATCTAGTGAAATCCTGAGAAAAATCTCAGTGACCTAGTGGACTTCGGATAGCAGAGTAATTCCATCTGATACCAATATTTCATGGATATTGAAAACACAGATCATTTATTTTGGTGATTTTTGCAAAGGTTTCATCATAAGGACCTAGCATGTAATAAACAATAATTCCTTTATGTTACTTACAAAAGATGTTTCACAGTTGAACATACATCAAAGTCAGTTGCTGAGGGCATTATATATAATATGCTAAATCTTTAACAGATGGGCTATAGAAGAGGCTGAATAAGTCCTTGATTAGTGTTGTGCCTCTATTGCTCTACAAAACTTCCAGATGCCGTCATGTTGTTAATAATCTAGGGATCTCTCTACACCATATTGGACCTGCTTGTCAGCTCTGCCCAATTAGCAAAGATAGCTCCAAGATAGGAGCACAATTCCTAGGGCAGTGGTTTTCAACATTTTTCAATTTGTGGACCCTTAAGGATTTATCGCTGGAGACACAGATCTCTGCACAGCAAATGAGAATCTACTGGCAGTGGACATGCAGTTTTTGCTTACCTTCTGTGGTCCCCATAGTAGCGGTGTTGGGACCCTCAGGAGTCTGCAAACACACCAGACTGAAAAAGACTGTCTTAGGATAACGTGTTTCTCATAAAGAGATTTATGCTTTTCTTGGGTCTTGGTAGTGTAGACTTGCAGTTTTCTGCCGCATATGAGCAGTAACCCATCCTAGGAAATCAAAGCCTGTGAATAAAGCAAAGCAAACACCCTCAAAATGTTTGGGAATGATATGTTCAAATAACAATTAGTGCTTTTTTTTTTTGTTTTTTCTTTTTTGGCTTGACCACAGGAAACACACAGCTTCATTTAATGTTTTGAAAATATTGTCAGAATGTTCATGAATTCAAAGTGAAATAAATACAAGTACCTCAGCAGAACTGCCATTTAAATCAAATTAACTTTACTAATTAGGGGAAAAAAAAAAAAAGGCATCTCAGTATCAAGCATAATTTGTGCTTATAGAACTTCACACTTCAGGTGATATACTCTGCCTGAGAGATAGCTAAGAGAGCAATGTACCCATCAGAATGGGAAATCAACCATGGCCACTAAATTTTTCAGTTCTCAAAGATTAAAACAAAATAAAAATCCAATTTGCCCAGAGGAATTTTAAGTCTTTAGAAGAAACCAAAGTCATTATATTCAAACGAGTGAGTATATAGAATTAGCCACTGATATCAAAATGATTTCTTGTTGGATAGCTGGAAATAATAGATGGAAATGTGCTTGTCATAACACAGTACTTGAGCACGCACATTTAATTCATATTTGCCTACACTCTCAAGTTTCTTCTTTTTTGACAGCTGAAACCGTTCAGTGGCTTACCTGCTGGCAGGAGCAAACTTCCAGACATCAGACCACCTGGGAAGTGCCATGGAGCTTGGACATGACCAGAGGCCCCCTCCACCCATCCACGTCGCAGGCATGTCTGCATCTGTGAGGCCTTCCAGCCCCACCTCTCACTTGGGGCCATGCTGTGCAAAGCACAACCAATTGGCACCTTACGGCAACATGCTAAGGCACTGCACTGGGTCGTGGAGGTGGGGAGAGGTTGTGGGTGCTGTGTGTATTTGAGAGACGCAGGAGTAGTTAGAGAGAAGTACAAGCATGTGTGAGTCTTGCTTTCAGTGCTTGGGACTTTATGGGTTTTATGGCTGTGTGATAGCATAATGATGCTGTAAATCATGCATAAAGGGCCTCTCGGGAATTTACCTTATGTAAGGAATTTCTCAGGCAGTGCAAAGACATTTCCACCAGGCTTTGGCATATGCAACAGGAGAAAACAGAAGGAGCAGTATAGCTGGTAAGCCATGGCCTATGGCTGTCACTGTTCGAGAGAGTACTCAAGATGAAAATTTGCCAGAGAACTCCAATAGCCTGAGAATATGGTGCAAAGGCAGCTTAAAGCCATTATTAACTTCCCTTCTCATTCTGCTTTTGGTTGGCGTACTGAGTCCAGGAAAGGAGAAAAGGAGAATTAGGGAATCTCTGCCTTCATAAGCGTGAGCTGATAATGATTTATCCACAAGGTTAAATAGCACAGAAAATAGCAATCAATATTGGAGGGTTGTACCTTAAAAAAGTGCAAAGGCCATTCATGCTTTCTGGCCTGCCATGGAGGGGGTTACAGCACCATCAATAATTGATGCATAAACTGTGCCTACTTATTCCCAAATGCTACAATAAGTACATACATGCTGAGGCTCAACTCCTGATAGCCAAAATCCTTTCTTTAGCTTGCAGCTGTTTCATTTCGAAATGGAGCTGATTTTTATTTTTAATTCTGATGGTCTGCCCCTATATTCCTCAAATGTATTGGCTTTTCTTAAGAAATGTATGTCTGCAGTAAGGACAATTACTTGATTTCAGGCTGCAAAGTCACTGCGGGTTACCTGTGCCACCCAACTGTGGAAGGCAGAAAGACCAGAGCACCTCAAACCAGTACTTCCAGCCAAAGCAACCCTTCTAACAACACACCATTAGAGACTAGATTTCTACTCCTTGTGCCAGTTACCAAACATTTCACCATCATGTATCTGGTAAGTGAGTTTCCCATTTTGACTTTTGATATTAATACATCATGGTAACAGAATTTAACTTTTTTTTTTTTTTTTTTTTAGCAGAAGTGACACTTGAGCTTGGCAGAGAATCTCAGTTAACAATGTCTTTTTGGAGGAAAGCAAAAGAACCAAGAGTTGGTTACTTATTGAGCTATCCATCACTTTGATAGTGAGACCTGGCCTAAGTCTTTCTTCTTCAAGGCATTAATTTTCTACCTCCCCTTCCTTGATCGGAGCAGGACTGATCCTACTCTTGCGGAAATCAATGGCAGAAATCCCACTAATTTCAGTGGATTAGTTCCAGTATCTCAATTTACATGTGATTAACAGTAATTTTGTCTACTCAGTGCCTAAAAAATTCATAATCAAATTTACAATAAGCTGTGCACTGATTTTCTAGGGATCCCAGCTTATTTTATTGGCTTCTAATTTCAACATTTAATCACTTTTGGTTCTAGCCCAATATGCAATCATCTGACCACAGAATGTGTTCTTAAAAGCTTCCCACAAAGTTGCCGGATTTGTAGCTGATGGAATGTTAATTTGTAGGATTTCTTTAATACCGAAGTGCAAGCAGAATTGCTCTGCTCGACAGACAGATATTCGTCCTCTGAACATTCACCATGCTGAAAGCATTTTTGTACTTTATTTTCATTAGTTGAGGTGTGTGCAGAGCAATTCACAGCTATGGGATGAGTCCTAGGAATGCAGGGCAAGTTTGGAGCCTGGGTTCTAAGGGTATGGAGATGTCTATGGAGATGCAAAGAACATACATGCTTAAAATGAGAGGAGATCTGTGTATGTTTATCTAAAATCATCCATGAGCTGGGATGGCCATGGCACCATTTTGAACTATGGCAGTCCAATCAGTCCATTGGCCATGTCACAGGAGTCCCACTCACAGATGTAGAATCCTCTCTGTAGGAGGGTCCTATTTTGCAGCCTAAGTAGACCAGGAAAACTACCAGCAGAAATTTATATAGACCTCAGAGGATCTATAGGATCTATAAGTCTTGTGAGGTGCCCAGAACACTTGAAAACTGTTGTGAGCCGATTCCTTGCTGATCCTGCTGGTAGGGGAGAATTGGCAGCACTTCAAAGGATAAAATCACAAGGATAAAATCAGGAAATTTAAAAGAAAGATGTGACTGACTCTGTTACTCATTCAAATGAGGGACTAATTGCTGTAGTTCAACTCCAGTCAGGTTGTTTCTAAGCAGGTGTTATGCGTGCCTCCCCTGACATCTCAGGCAGTGCACCTGCAAAAGGACTGCCATCCCTGTCTTGTGTCCCTCAGGATTTACTCTGTGGGAAAGATCACTAACAAGCATTTAGCCTCCTTTAGGGTAGGCTCTTCAGAGAGGACTGTCTTTTCAGAAACAGCTACCTTCCATCATCCTATGAGAGACTGCTTTCTTTTATTACTCCAGACATGATATGGGCACAGGTTTCCGTCACTGAAAGGCTATTGTGCAAGGATCAGCAGTGAGCTATTTCATTAAAGGCCGTCACGTTAACACACCAAAAATTCATTTGTTACGAGAACTTCCGCCTCAAGTTAGGAATTTTGGCCTTACCAAGCCTACCCTTTTCCTCCGTGCTGAGCACTACTCTCTGCTGGCAGCCCTCCAAGCTACTGTTCCCAAGATGCACCATGGAAACAGCGAGAAACTTTCCAAATCATTTTTTTTTTTTTTTTTTTTGCATATGCTTGCCTGGCTAAATACATTATTTGATACTTATTCTTTAATTTATGGTTGTGAAAAAAATACACCAAGCCCTGCACAGCCGAGCTCATTGCTGCGACTCCTTCTGATCGCTTTATCAAATAGAACCCTTTCTTTAAGCTGTTAGCTAAATGTCGCGTGAAGTTCTGAGAACAAATTGTGCTGCTTTGGGACATTAACTTCACATTAATTTGGCTAATCACTTCTACTTGATAGAAGTTTGTTTGAAAAAACAGGATACTTGGGCTGCAGTGAAACCTGTGCAGACTCACTTAATAACAGCCATCATCTCTGGTAGTGGGCAGTGAAATCTCAGGATGGGCAAATGTGGAGCTAAGTATGTAAACGCCCAGGGAGCGTGTTTTACTGGGTGGTTGTGTGTAACAGAATGGAGGTAGGGATCATCAGGAATTAGAAAAAAAAAACAGATTCAACAGAAAGAAACGAAAGCTTCAGTTAGGCTTAACCCTCACTTTCCTGCCTTATTCTTCCTAGGGACAAATACATGCAATATTGCCATATTTTGCCATCAACACCACAACATGTATTGTCTTTTTTTTCTTGCAGCCTTGACCTTTGAAGTCAGAAGACTCATGTGAGATTTTACCCTTACTCCCTGCCTTCTTCTTCTCCAATATAGTCTAACACTTGAAGGAGACACCCCAGGAGACCCTTACTCCTGGTGGCTCCAGAGCCAGAAGGCACAAAGGACGTGCTATTTTTCATACCCTGTGATTTTACTGCCAATGTCATTATTAATAAGTGCCTGACACTTATTTCTGAGCAACAAGGATTGTCAGTGCAGTGTGACTTTCCTCTTTGTCCAAGAGGGAGGCTGAGCAGGGGTGCAAGCTGCTGGGAAAGTGATATCCTGCAGCTGCAGCTCTGGACAAACAAGAAGCACTACTTGCAGTCAGCTCCTCATTGCCCACATATTACACAGGAGAGGAAAGTGTGGCTAAAAGAACAAGGTGGATATTTCAGAGGTTGTTTCGGATCTGTGTATGCAGGCAGGCACCATCTACACTTAACCCTTCACACTTTTTACCTAGAGGAGTGTTACAATTGGAAAGATTATCAGTGGAAGAGAACTATAAGCACAAGACAGAAGAAATCTGCTACCATGCTAGCATGCAGAAGAAAGGAACAGTTCTCCAAAAGCATGAGAATGGCAGGCGACTCTGCCTGACTCCAATGCCCTGGTAAATCACTGTCAGCATGTAAGGAAAGGAAACAACAGCAACATTTCTGTTGAGGTGAAGGCATCTGCGCCGAGGTGCTCACTTGCTAAACTCTATTTCCTAATAGCAACGATGCTATGTGATATGGTGGATCAAATCTGATAGGTAAACGATCTCCTCAGGAACACCACCAACTGGGACAGCCTGAAAAAGAAAAGAGGCAGCTGTACAGACACAGAGTATCAAGGGACTGAGTGCAATTCCTTCATCCTGGGAGAAGGCAGCCAAGGTGCTTCAGGATGCTGGAGGCGAGAGGATTCTTTCTCTTGCCCTCCTTCATGATATGAGGAGCAGGCAGAGCACCCAGCTCTCTTCTCTGGGCACAGAGGAGCTGTGTCACTTCAGCAGCAAATGTAGATGAAGCTGAACTCCAAGGCACGTCAAGCACAAAATATTTTTAGAAATGTAGGGTGAGAGAGAAATTCAATTTGTTTTGTTCTTCTTGATATTACTTTCAAAGTCTTCAAACACCCTGCCAAGGTTTCGGCACTTTGCCTTTTTTTCTTATTGCTTATCTTGTTGCTGAATGTTCTAGACATTGCTGTTAGGTTTAGGAAAGTTTTGCTGATCTCCACCCATTTTTAGTGGCATCTTCTGCAAAACACAGACGGTTGCTTTTAATGACTCATGCCTAGAAATTTCCTTTGCCCACTCACATGCTTTGCCCCAAAAGGTCTCTACTTGCAGTTGCTTTAGGTTGCTCCTGACTCAGCAGCTGTCCCACAGGGAAAAATGCAGACTTCTGCTAACGCATTCAGATCCAGTCAGGCCAAGCTACTGCTCAAAGCAGGAGCCAGCATCCAGAGCACAGCCAAGGCTAGTCAGCATCTACAGAGTGTCATCCAGCATCTTTTAGAAGTGCCAAGGCTAGGCTCAGGCACGTAATTAGTATATGTGAATGGATCATTATAATATGTAAATGACATGCTAGGTCAGAACTGCACGCCCATTCAAACTAATGAACTGTGCACTTTTTTTTCAGTGGCACTAGTAATTGGGTGCATCATTTTTCTATTGCTGCTAGGCAGAGAAGAAGGAAGCCATCTGTAACGACAAGCCGATGTTTGTGGCAATCCCGTTGAGAAGTAAAGGAAAGGACTGCTAATTTCCAAGTGTCCAGCAGGGAACCAGTATTCATGCCTCCAGTCACCATCGTCACAATTCTTAGTATCTGAGCATGTAATTATATGGTCATATTTTTAGAAGGGATCAGCATTTAAGATAACTGTTGAAAACTCCTAGCCAGAGCAGCATGCAGAGATCTGCCTGAGCACCCACTGTCTGAAGCACAGAACACCTGCGTTTTGAAAATGCAGCTGCATGTGGCCTTGCTGCAATGAAGAAAATATTAATACCTCATTTGTGAGGTCTGTTCTTCCCTTTTAAAGATAAATTCTCCTGTACAGTTACACCACTCCCTCTGAAACAGACTAGCACCCGGTTTAGTATCACCTCCTAAAAATGGATAGAGTATGAAGTCTTGCTAAAACTGATTTATTTCTACCCTCGCGATTGGATTATTTATTTACTCTATTAATTAAAATCCTTGCTTGGAATCTTTATCAAGAATTAATTAATAATCAAAGAATGATTCAAATACCAGTTCACACAGGTTGTTTTTTTTAAACTTCAGATACATTTTACAAAGGGATATGATTATTCTTTTATCCCAATTTGAGATATGAAAACAAAGAACTGAAAAAAATGTGTTAAATGTCACATTGTAGACAGTCACCAGAGTTTGGAATAGAATTGAAATCGCCTTTCTCTCACTCTCCAGCAGATATTGGCCACAATAGCACTAGAAGTACATTGGAGCAACGTGCTTGGACTCCTAAGCTGACTCTGTACATGACAGATCTTTATATGACTCAGATTCAGTGCAGTGTCAATGCAAGATATCCCAGACTCAAGTCAGAGCAGGTAACTCCCCACAACATTGCACTGTGTCACATGGAGTTGCTTATTCAGGTTTTTGATGGCTCACAGATCTCTGCAGCAGGTTCTGTTTTTTTGTGTAGATGTGACCTCATCTTTATTAAAGCATCTCAACCCATAGAGTTGTCGCTCTTGGGATTAGCTCTTTAATGCAGTGATTTTCAGATTCTTCTTGTTTGTTATCTCTCTTGTACAAATTACCTATTTACATGAAGTCATCTGTGTCCAATCTTTACTCTTTTCCATCTTTTCTATGCTAGGGTGGCATTGTGGGGACACAGCGATGTTATAATGCCATCGCTATTACAACTGATTTAGAAAAATCATTAACAATGTCTATTAATCATAATTCACCCACTCACACAACCATTCTGACAGTGAAGGTATTTCCGTTCTGGCAGTTTTATGAAGTGAGAGTAAGACAGCAGCTCTGAGCTTCAGAGTAGCTCTAGAACTGAGGAAGTGCACACCATCTTCACTAGCCTCAATAGCTTGGTTGCTTAGAGTCCTCTCATGGGTGAATAGGTCAATAATGAGGCATGATGACCAAAAAAAAAAAAAAAAAAAAAAAAATTAAAAAAAAAAAAAAAAGGGATGGTTTGACAAAACTGGCTGAGTGTTTAAAGCCAGCATTAGCATTCTCAAATTCCTTCTGAGGATGTAAGAAGGAATGGCCCCATTTCATTCCAAAGGGGTGACCAGCAGGAAGAGGGAGGTGATTGTCCCTGTCTACTCGGCTCTGGGGAGGCCCCATCTGGAGTACTGCCTGCATCCAGACCTGGGGCCCCCGGTACAGAAAGGATGTGGAGCATTTGGAGTGGGTCCAGAGGAGTTGGAAGGAGCATATAAACAGGGCAGGAATGGTTGTTTACAAGGGTGGATAGTGATAGGACAAGGGGGGATGTTCTTAAACTGAGACAGGGGAGGTTTAGGTTAGATATTAGGAAGGAGTTTTTCACACAGAGGGTGGTGACACACTGGAACAGGTTGCCCAAGGAGGTTGTGGATGCCCCATCCCTGGAGGCATTCAAGGCCAGGCTGGATGTGACTCTGGGCAGACTGATCTAGTGGTTGGTGACCCTGCACATAGCAGGGGGGTTGAAACTTGATGATCGTTGTGGTCCTTTTCAACCCAGGCCCTTCTATGATTCTATGATTCTATGTTCAACATAGAGCAGTGAATGGAAAGGGCAACAACTTAACTGCAGTGATTTACTGAGCGAAAACACAGGAAATTTGAAAGAAATCTGCAGATGGAAGTGTTAAACCCTTTGCATCTAGTTCTTGTTTTTGATCTCAACAGAAATATCAAAGAGATTAGGATAAGGCCAAACTTTCTATATAATATCTCTGGACACAGAGTTTCGGTATTAGCATTATAAAAAATGTCTCATGTTCCCAAAACCTAAATACATAATTTGTGAATGGCATTATGTGTTTTCAGCTGGCAGCGAAGTGTGATATACTCTTAATGTCTTTCTGAAAATGTTAGATGAATAGCTATCAAAACTATTGTCTTCTATTGGCATTCATATAATACAGTCTAAAAACACTTCAATCTCTCTCTCTAAACTAGAGGTTTTACTATTTTTCACATCATTTGAATTTTTATTACATCTAAATAATAAAATCCATTATTAGGATCAATCTAAATCCACAGTATTTGCAATTTTAGGATTTTCTCCACAGATTTGGCTCTACTCTCTCCAGAATCTAAGCCTTCACTTTACAGAAGTGAACTTTCTCTTGCCCTTCTGGTTTCAAAGGTATCTTGGCAACATTTATATGCTGTACCTCTCCAATATATGGCTTAGTGCTGAGCACAGAAAGATTGAATTCAAACTTGCAAGCCACATTCCATTTATAAAATGAGGTCTAATAAAAAATGCTCGTTTGGCTGCAGATAAAGTAGTCATGCTAGCAATTATGTTTCAAACTCTTTAGAACATTTGTAGGGCGTATTTGAAGGGAAATTAATAGAAAATGAATGCAATAGATGCGTTATTTTCCAGATTCGATGAATTTGAATAATATGTAACACTGTATATGAAAATAATTGCTGCTCTTAATCACAGGTTTTGCTTCAGCACTATCTGCTTAAATGACCCTAAGTCGTAGAATGCTTTTTAGCGTCTCTTACCATTTCTTAAAAATTGAATTGCTCTTGCTAAATGACTGGTGGCTGTCTCTATTCCCTCCCCACAGACCACAGAGAATGAGAAAGGAAATATTATCTTGTTTCTATTTCAGAGCCATCAGCTAGCTTTAGAAATCTTTTTGACTATCTACCTATGAGATGCCCTTTTCTGAGAGGCTGTGCTGCACCTATCGGAGTGTAAGAACCAGGTGGATGACCGATAGACTTTTCAATCGTCTCTCTCTCACACAGTTCACCTGGAATGATTTGGGAGATGTGAGGGAACATTCTCCCCTTGGGAGCAAATTGCCCCATCACCTCACTAGCAGGGATCAGAGGAACAGTGTCAAATATCCAGGGTGTTGTTGAGTGGAAATTCTTCATGGACATCAGGCCTTTGGTACTCAGACCTAAATCTTGACCAACTTCAGCGGCAGCCAGTGCAAGCAGAAACAGATGAAAAAAAAAAGAATTAAGATATAGAGATTTCTCAGGGACTTTTGAGGAGCGAAGGGGGCTACAGGGTAGACAAGGTTTCCTCTCACTGAAGATGCTGCATGGATAGAGCCATCCTCATCTCCACGTAGATGAATCTCAGTCAGATGACCTGGGGCAGGATACTGCCCAGCAGTGCTCATGAAGCAGGGGAGAGGACTAAAACTCCCAAAATTCTGGAGCCAAAAGTGGTAATTTCTCTAAAGATAATATAGTCTTAAGTCACAGAGAGAACAGTGCAAAGATACTTAAGCCCAAGAGGCTAGATAGTAGTAGCAGTTCAGCAACAGCAACTGAGAGCCTTCAACAGACAAATTTAGCTTACTTGGGTTAAATTTTGCTTTGCTGAATGAGTATAAGCACATGAAGCATTGTAGTCCAGGGTCTTTCTGTACCCACCACGGTTCTGAGTGGGAAAAGACGCCTTCCCAAACACCCTCTAGTGCTCATCCATCCTTCAAGATCTCAAGTCCAGTGACACTTAGGGCGTTTCAAGTTGCCTTACTGTCTTCTGAAAAGCTTTGTCTTGTGCTGTCACAAAAGCTTGCAGCTTGCACTAAAGTAAGGATAAAGTGTAAACCAGAATTTGGTTCTCCCACTTGGGAAAGTCTTCACGTGCCAGAGCTGCAGGGTTTGACTTGCAGAGAGCTACACTTGGGGCCCTCACAAAGGCAATCCCACAAGGCCTGCAGAAAGCCTGGAGGCCTGGCAGACCCTGTTCATCCAGTGTTGGCTTTGTCCCAGACTATTACTCTTGGCAGTAAAGCGTGCTGTGTGTTTTAATGGGGAGTTTTATTTGTTGAAAGGATTAAACATTTGCAAAATATTTGAAAAAATCAAACCTTAATACAAATAATCAGGATACGAAGGCAAGAGTACTGCATATATTCAATAGGGTGAACTCCAAAAGGCAGTTTAGGTCCACAAAGACTGCAAGCTGACACTTTACTGTTTTTATTAGCAGAGGTTTCTAAGGACTCTTAAGTGCGTACAAGATGCCACAACAGAATAATACAAAGAGAACTGTAACCCATGGAACTTGCAAGTTAGAGCACTGGCAATATTTAATAACCAAAGAAACATGCAAATGGGTAGAAAGATAACTGATCAAAGACAGGAGAGTCCCGTAGATCAATAATTACAGAGGTATCAAAGTTTGCAGAAAACTGCCATTCCACCCAATCCTGGCCTGTCGTGATTACTTCCAGAGAAGCAGGGGCAATTTTTTGTGCTGTGTTTATCATCAGTTTAGCATGACTTACATATTAAAGGATTTGTATCATCTGCTATGGCTTCTGTTAACTGACAGGTAGCCTGTAGCCCTCAGACCGACGAAGTACAAAAAGTACTAGATATGTCACTGAGTATAAAGTACAAATTATTTTCTCTTTGTCTTAAGGAAAGCTAAGCTGCACTTAGATGCATTTTTTTTAAGTTACATTGCATGGGACAAAATCAGAATATATGGTAGAAGACAGATACATAAAATTACCTAAGGTGGCCAGATAAATGTCATATTTATGGCACACACTTAAACTGGGGGAATTGTATAGATCTTCTGTTCTCTAGGAAAAGCTGTGACAGTATCCACTTCCCTTTTCCTGAGCTGGGGTTTGCAGTGTGTGCTAATTTTGAGCAAATATGGTTTGGACAGGTTAGATGCTGTTCATTTCTTCTTTGTTTTACTGTATAATTCTGGGGAAAAGCCAGGTAATAAATACATTGACTAGTCATGCTTCTTACCATCCGTACTAAGTTTATTTCATTTTTCCCTCTTTACTGATTAAATCCCATCAGCTTATCCCCGTCAGTCAAGGCTTATGTGAACTAGCGATCCAGTCAGCCTAAGGCTATGAAAAGTAGCCTTTTGGCCCAGCCTGACTTTGGTTGTATTGTGTTACCTGGGATATTCTCCAACCAAGAGAGAATTGCAGAGCTTTTGAGAAGTAGCACGTTGGCTCATCCCATCACGGCAGGCTGCTTCCTGAGAAGCTAGCAGTCCTAGCCACGCTGAAAGTGAAATTTTAATATGGCCTTGGCGGCGCTCCATTGGCATGTCCCCAAATTTACACTAGTATAACCAAGATTACCGTCTGTGCCAGTGTCTGTATTGCATAAAAGATAAATTGGACAAGATGTGTTCAAATCTGAACCAAACCCAGCAAATCGAAAATGAACTTAGCAAAATAAAATCAGATGGTCTGACTCATTCTCCTTGAGAGATCCCAACAAAATATAGCTTTTCCAGAAGCGCTAATGTGATCTTAATAAAAGATGACACCGCGAAAGGGCAGGCAGGGAAATTTGACAAAAAGAGGAGTTTTCCTTGTGACTGGATCAGCCTCATAGATCTGATCCCTTCTAAATGAAAACAGATGAGATATCTCAGCTTCCTTCACTGGCATACACAGAATAAAATCATTATATAGGCAGAACACCAGGAGCACGCACAGTAGGTAGGTACCAGACTATAATTTCTTGTTCAAAATACCAAAATGCACCAGTTTAACTGAGAGAATGAGGACGTGGTATGAAACAGGCATGAGCTAAAGCACAAAACACGAGGAATGGCTGGAGCCTGCCCCCTCCTACTTCTGAAAAAGCTGCCTAATCATTAGCCTGGGGAGCCATGCTTTCACTCTCCCTTTCTCCTTCTCTCAGTGAATTCAAACCATTTTTCTGCACAGTGGTGCAGCTTCACGAGGAGTGGCAAAGCATTCCCAGAAAAACCTATAGTCTAATGACTAGAAGTGTGTTTGAATTCTTTCCAACGAGGATAGGAGCTGAATGTGGATTTCCTACTCGCTAACCCCTTGGCTGATGCAAGATGGAAATGGTGGTAGTTGCTTTTCCAGAAGTCTTATAAAAGAAAGTGAAGCCTTTAGATTTTGGCAAGGAACTCAGTCTAGTTAGGCTCTGTTGGGCATGTTCTGAGAGCATCTCCAGAGCCCCTCAACATGCTGCCTGATCCCCTTGTTTGTTCATTACTGCAAAGGGATCGAGCAGCCAGACTATTTTCATATCCTGATGTGATGCAGGGATGGTAGTTAAGGGAAAGAGGATGTGAACGTAACATTAAAGGGAGATTTCATTTCCTGTCTTCAGAACTGCACAGAGTACTTCTGGATGCCTGGTAAAGAGTTTACCTAATTGCATACTTATCTAGTTACTTGGCCAAGTCACTTGAACAGCAATATTCTTTCATGTCTTACTTACATAGCTGTGTGTCTTCTGTATGGGCTGTGTCCTGACTCTTAGGCTCATGCCATCCCTGTAGGGCACAGCCCCTCCCACAGCATGCCCTGGCTCCAATGGACACAAAGACCAGGAGCAGCAGCCAGAGTGGGACCACTCTTGGCTTCAAACCATTCCCCTGTCCAGAGGCTGAACAATGCACAAGGCACACAGTGCAAGGGGACATGGTACACACATGCCACAAGTTAGGGCAGGTGTAGCCAGAGAAGACAAAGGATCAGTTGTACTTGGTATCATAAGGAGAAAATTATTTCTTCAAAGGTAAGTACAGCCATGCCAGTAAAGACAATGTCCATTTAGAGCTTGTCTTGATGCTGAGTGTAAGGTTGTTCCCAGGTGAACTCCGTCAGCCCTTTATCAGGAAAGTCAAGGAAAGCAAGACTGTAACACAAGAAGGTATGAGAAGACCTTTGTAATGGGGTCATTAAGATCAACCTGAGAGTACATTCACAAATATCATGACAACATTGTGGATGCTAAGTGCTATCTAAAAAACACACTCCTGTCTAAGTGCTAGTATTAGACAAGGTGCATCCTTGTCAAATACTGTTTGGTCCAGTAATTGAAAAGGATCATTAAACATTTACTGAAAGTCAAACTGGAAACACATGGATGAATGGAGTTGTACTTGAATACCCTATAGCTGTCACTGATACTACAAATTAAATGGCAGCACATTACAGGTTGCCAGAAGAGAAAGGGCCCCTACTCCATGCCACCCCTCCCCACACAGCAAAGGGAGGCCACAGTGGAGGGGACACTCATGCATACCTGACCTGCCTCAGTGCATGCATATTTGTGCTCCTGCCTCAGAGTGCTGACCATCAAGCTGCAAGAAAGCATGGGTGTTGGCACTCGCACTCCATTCACGAGATAAACCTACAGATTTCTTTGGCATGAATATTTGATATGACAACAGGTTTGATATCAAGTAGGCAGAGTTTGAATTATTTAATTGTTTTCCTAGAGTATTTTATTTTTATTATTTAATGAGTGCTGACTTTGTGATCAGCGCTGGACAGCCATGAAGCAAACCTTAACTCCAATGTGTTCTTGGGCCAAACTAATTAAGTCCTTCATTACTTTCAGGAATTCCAGCACCCACAACATTCTGACCCTCTGCACGATGTTGTCTCAATGCAGTCTTCAGGACTAACTGGACTTTCATCAAAACAACATCTCTGCATTGTGATGGTCTTCTGGCGAAACAAGCCATTATTCAAACTCACACCCAGGACCAGAACTGAATTCTACAAACCACCTTCTCCTCGTCCCTCTCCAACTCCTTCACTGCAGCAGACAGAACTTGTGTCAAGATTTGGTGTGGCATATTTAGGATGTGAGAGCAACACAAAGACAAAATTAAAATGTTTGTGATCCATTATGCAGAAGGAGCATATTCTACACGAAAATATTATTTACATGAATTTTCTATTCTAAAACTTGATTTTGTATTCAAGGTTTAAGGTCTCCGTGGATGTGGAAAAAACACTTTGAGACTCAGAGGCTTTGAAATGCTGAATTGCCTTGTATAAGATAAAATCGATATTTTGGAGAAAAAAAAAAAAAGTAAAGTGGAAATTAATGTTCTTGTAATAGGTGAGTAGCTTTTACACAATTATTTCATGGTGATAGACTTGGTTTTGATGTTGCTTAATTAGCAGAATATAAATTATATATGTTTTTTTAAAGATGTGCATATGTATATTACAAGATTTTTTTTATTTCATTGTGGAGCAAACCATTTGATGTGGCTCTGCAAAAAGCTCTAATACACATCAAAAAGCAATCAACAAACTCTTTGAGTACATCAAGCAGGATAATTTAGATGGTTTTTAATCATGATTATGAAAATATAATTAGGTGGTTTCATGTTGGTTGGTGAGTGCGTAGGGAAAAGCGATTCTCCAAACAGAAAAATACGGATAACATTACCCAGGAGCCAGGAAACAACCACACACACACGCATACACAAACCAAACAAACAAACAAAAAAACCTGCTGGCCTGCTTCTCTAGTAGATCAGCAGGTAACACGTTTAAATAGAATGCTATTTCCTTTAGGATGCTGGGAATATTCTTATTTAACACCCAGACTACACAGAAGTAGCTTTGGAAAAAATGCCCCTTTTTAATGTGCTAAAAATCATTAGTCTGTGATTGAATAAAATAAAATCCTCTTTTCGGAATGTAGGCAACGAGCAAAAGATGCACTTTGGGTCTAATCAAACAAGACTTTTACTGGAGGAAATAGAGGTATTGCTGAGAGTACTATAACTCTACCTGGGCCTCAAGTACTAGAGCCAATGTCATGAGCCTGTGTGCAGACTTCAGATGAAGACAGCTCTAGATGCTTTTAACCACCTTAAATGTCCACCTGTTGTACAGCCCCAAGAAAGGCTGACAGAGGAGCCCTTATTTTTGACAAACCCAAGTTACCATTATCAGCTTGCCAGTATCCTAAATCATGAGCCTGATTCAGCAATTAGATCTCTCTTTTTTTTTTTTTCTTGGTATAGTGAAAACTGCTTGTTCTGTCCTTTCCCTTTTTTCTCTCCTCTCCTCACTGGTCCTATGTCATGGAGGGCTTTATCTCTTGCTTCAAGGAGTGATTATCGCTGCAGTGATGACTGGAGATACCTCAGTAATCTCCTCTAGTCTCACATGGACCTCTACCAAATAATCTCCTCTCTCCACTTCATACTAAAGGCTAGATTTATTTTCAGTAACTTAGTAGAAGTGTATTTCATATAGTTTTAAGGGTAAAATAATAACATCAGATGCTTTTTAAGCACTTTGATCACTTTTCTGTTATTATTATATTTCACTGTGGATAAATAGTTTTAATAGAAACCCTATAGAGTTTTGGTAGGGGGAGAGAAAAAAATAGCAAGCTGGGGAAAGACGTCCAAAAGTGTCAGCTAAACAAAAATGTCCTGTGTGTACTCAGAGACTCTTAGGAAAGGCAGGGGCAGAAGGAACAAGTGTGGACGCCAAACTCAACAGTTTTCCTGGGTGCAGTTTCCTGTGAGTAGAACAGCTGCAGGTACTTGCAGATGTATGTGTGAGGAAGTGAAAGACAGTGAAAAAACAGAAGACAGAGAAAGTCACCTGCTAGAGTAATAAGCAACAGTATATTGTCAGGTGGTGAAACCAAAATATAGATCTTCCTGGCTGAATGCCCTTGCTACAACTGCACTTTGTATGCATCCTCTAAAGAAACAAACAGGATCACTCCAAAGAAATTCTGGGTTCTCACTATCCTTTTCCCTTCCTAATGCAATACAGCCGTCAAGGCTGGGATTTTGGCTAACTAGTTAGACCATGTGAAGAAAATATTAGCTGGCATCAAAGCCTGGGCTGTGCAAAATAGATCCTCTTATCAAGAGTTAGAAGAACTATCGCACTCTGCCCATGTGGCTGGGGTCCATGCATTCCCACGTGCTGTCACAGGCAACACTGCCTCCTCTCCTTTGGAAGACTGCTACAAACTCCAGCCTGATCCTGCTACTTCTGGAGCGAATGGGAGTTCTGCCATTGACTTCAAGGCGACCAGAAGCAGGCCCTCAGCTCACAAATCCTTTACAGTCTTTTCCAGATACTAAATAAAAACGCACTTGGAAGTAATTCGGGTGCCAGCAAGCTGGCCCAGTTTGCCATGAAATTCAAAGATGCCCAACAATGTGATGTGTATTAGGATACAATTAAAGTATCTTCTTCACAGTGCAATGCGCAATTTCCTTTCCAATAAAAATATAAGCTTGCCGTATGTGCAAACAATTTTAGCATTTCTGTTTTTATGCCATCTTACTGACAAGAAACTCCCAGCTGTTATAATTTGTCTCATCCTTCTCTCCCTTGTAGAACCAGCCTTTGTTCCTTTTTGCAGTGCCAGGGACTTGCTGAGCTCCACCTGATGTGATTTGTCCAGGCATTAATAATGCATCTTCAAGATGCAAGATGCATGAATTCTTCCAGCAGCAGATCAGCCGGCAGACTGCACCGCCTTGTGCTGCTTCCCGAGATGGGGGAGGCAGGAGGGCCACAGGGCCGCGCACATACACGCACATAAAGGTCACAGGGCTGGGGAGCAAGGAGTGTCCTGTCATTATATGGGGGTCACTGCATCCTCCCACAGAGGTCAGGCTGGGGATTATGCCTATGATAGGAGCTGTTCCTGCAGCTGGGAGGCCCTCACCCGCCATCCAGCAAATCCCAGTGGAAAGACCTGAGATGCCACAGAAGGAAAAACGTGCCACACTGTCATCCCTACACATGAAGAAAGCAAGTCGACTCAGCCTCCGGACAATCCCCATCGCATGCCTGTGAGCATCGGAAGCTCTACAGGCTTGCCTGCCCTCGCAGCCCCCCTCACCCTAAAAAAAATACTAAAAAATTTAAGAAATAATTCTTTTTACAAAGCTCGTTTAATCGATAGGATTGCTCGCAGGGCCGCGGCTCGGCTCTGCTGACGTCGCCATGGCAACGGCTCTCGGCTCCCGGCGTCAGGCCGCCCCGCGGCCCGGCCCTGGCCCCAGCCCCGACCCCGACCCCGGCCCCGGCCCGGCCCCGCCGGCCTCCCCCACCACCCGGCCCGCCGGGCCGCGGCCGTGCAGGCCTGAGAGAGTTCTGAGGCCTGGCCCCGCGCTGCCAGTGCTCCCCGCGGCCCGGCGCGAGGGGCGTTGTGAGGAGCCAGGTGTGGAGCACCGGCCGTAATTATTTTCTTAACATTTTCGTGACTCCCGGGACCGGCAGTTGCTGCCGTTAATGATCCACCAGGTTGCAGGCCCGAGGCAAAGCCCTGGGTCCTCAGCAGCTTTTGCTGGTCGTTTACCACCCAAACCCGTACACCATGATGGTCATTATTGCCCAGGCCCTTTCCTAGAAGAAAGCACACAAGCAGGCAAACAAAAAGCTATACAAAATATAGCCTTTCTGTATATTCCTGTACTCGTGCACACCACACTTGTGCACATGCTGGTGTGAGTGCTGCGATACACAGGTTTCTAAACAACATGTCTCCAAACAGCACTTTCCCCAAATATTTGCCTACCTCCTGGATGGCAATGAGGAGCTATACTCTTCTGTGGGGAACAACCTGCTGGAGGGTCATCAAACAGCTCAGAATTAATGCAGTTAATACCAATACCCAACCCACGCTGACGTTTATACAAATACTTATGTTCAACAGCATTCGCAGTGAAATGTAGCCGATGCCCATGCAGTCAGGGCAGGCAGAGCAATTTCAGTGCAGGTTGCAGTCAGCACTGACCTCGGGTTAATGGTCTTCAGCCCAGTCTGCTGGAGAATTTTATGTTACAACTATGCACCCCTGTCTTTGAAAGGCTTTTAAATGCTCTGAGAAAAAATATAGAGTTTCTTTTTGCATCCATCTGGCCATGCAGTTTCTCAAATAACACTACACTGTGGTTTGTTGTATTTTGTTTTAAAAGCTTAGCATTCCTCCACGCTGCATTTGGGAAGAATAGAAAACAATATTAAGATGTGTCGAAGACCAGAGAAATATTGACAGATGGGTGTATGTGGGGGACAGGGAAAGAAAAAATTGTTCTTGATCAGTTTCAAGAATTCAGAGAAGACAGAAATTAAGTAAAAACATCTACACATTTAATTGGACAAATATTTCTCCTATTTAGTCCACACTGAACTCTTTGGGATTCTTTCATATTTCACTGTGAATATGTCTGTAGATTTCAATAGGTGTTTGCTTTATTTATTTATTTATTTATTTATATACTGCATTCAAGTGTACAGGAGAAACTTTTGTTCATAAATTTATATTAAAAAAGACAGTGAAATAAATCCTCCTGTGAATTTTGTTTCCAACAAGCTTCCAAACCGCATGCAGAAGTCATCCTGAAATCACTTTATATTTTTGAAAACTATTCACCTAGAGACCAGAAACAATAGACTGGGACTTCACCTACAAACCGAATAGTAAATTACAAAAACTGATACACCATCCAGTCTGTAAGCAATACGGCGCCTCAAATATATTCACATGAACAAGTTGAGTAAGAATTTATACAGTGAATAAAATTAACAGAAATTAAAATGTGGTCGTTGATCAACCACAGTCGGGAAGGAGAGCTAAATTCAACAAATCAGCTGTTTGCAACTAATAGTTTTCCCAGGTCTCATGATAGATGTGGGTAAATGTTGACTTTCTAATTATGACAACAGAACCAAAGAGAGTGTTGAGAAATCAAAATTAACTCGTGCCTTTCCTGAATTAGAGTCAGAATTTATTAGCACACATCTGCATCGTGGCTGTGAAACATCCCGAATTCAGAGATAAGCCTTCTTGCAACGTGTAGTTTTATGAAAGAGGATGAGATTTTTTCTTCTTTTCCGTGATACAGAGAAAATAAATTGCTCTCAGTTAATGACTGAGTTCCGAGCAATTGAAAAAAGGGGTCCCATATGTACTGAAAGATGTCAGGCAATCTTACTACCTATGTCACCTACTGAGCCTTGAAGCGCGTTGCTCCCGTGAGTTTAGCACTGAGGCAGCCTTCTAGGTCCTCCGACCTGCTGTGGGAAGGGAGACTTTCCACCAGGCAGGGAGGCAGCCTCAGTCTTACCTGAGAGATCTGGTATGGCATCGAGCTCAGTTTAGGCTCAGAAATCATCAGAGACAATACCAACTCCCCGTGCCCCCAGCCCCAGCTTTTACTTCGCAGAGAAATTCTGTAGATACCAAGGAGTGTTCTGTCCCTTCATTGCACACTGGCAGAAGTTTTGTAACTGGAAATCTAGATATTCTCTACGAGCAAAATGTGGTTTGACAGCCCACCCTGTTCAACATGATTTTGTTGTTTCTCTGCAAGGCTGGGAAGGAGACTGCAGTACTCCTCGTGATAATTCTGGTGATATCTCCTTTGAAAAACTCTAATATGTTTCAAAAAAGGACCTTAACTGTGAATGAAAGAGTAATGGAAAGTGCCTTGTGGTGTTCCTGTGTCACATAGATATAGTGCTATTTAGGAAAGGCTTTCTATGGGAGATTATGAGATAATGTCCTTTCACAGCCTCAGATCTAAAAAAAATTTCATAAATCACTAAACTAAGAACAATGTAACGTGGATAGAGCTGAATATTTTAATCCTATGGTTTTTTTAATGCAGTTTTCATAAAACTTCAGTGTCCCTAACGTATTGGCAGTTCATTTATATAGAATGGTTTTACAGTTGTCAAACTTCCCTTCCAAAAAACAACTTCCATAATGGTAATTTGATCAATTTCTTCCTTTGTGAGCACTTCTTACTTTAACAAATTAGCATTTTTCAGATGAGGGAAGAAATGTTAAGCATTTCCTCCAAGAGATGGTCACATACATACAAATTGGCGTTCCAGCAACTGGAGACAAGATTCTCACAGGATCCTCGTAACTTACATCATAGGAGACCTTGGGCCATCCTCAGTGAGTCCTTTCTGGTCCACTCCAGGAGTCTTCCTAAAACTGCCAAGTGTTTGCCTCCCATGGTCTACTGTGGTCCTTGTGTCACTGCCTGTTGTGACCCACAAAATGTTTCTCAGCCCCTCCTCATGCTAAATTAATCCCACGCTTTCTTACTTAGGAGGTTTGATTAAAAATCCTGAACTAATGACACTGCAGAATTCAGTCTTTGGGAGAGGTGAATTCCACAGGAGGACTCATTGCAAGGCATTAGACGAGGGCAGCTCCACAGGCACTGACCTAGACCAGCAGCTCCTTTCCCCATGGTGTCTGGAGTATTAATGGGCAGTTTAAAGGCTGTCTGTGCCTGCTTCACTTGCATACTTCTGTAAGAGTTAGACATAGCTGCAACTAAAATTAGGGATCTATAATGCCATTATGGCAGCCTCAGTCTGCACGCCGTTGTTCAAGCGTAACCCCATGAAAGCCCAGACTTGAGGAGGCACAGCACTTCGCCTCCAGATGTTATGGTATCGATAGTCCCGGGAGCCACCGGCAGGGTAAGCAGCGATAAACTCAAAAACATCATGAGCCGGGCAGAACACCTGATTATAGCAGCCTGCACCACGTCCCGGCGGTAGCAAAGTCGATGCACTCAGGCAAGGTGATGCAGGTCACTGTTGCTGGGGAAGCGAGGGGAAGATAAGAAATGAGAAGAGAAGAGCAGCTGTGCTTGCTCTGTGGGCCCATCGGGCAGATAAACTGCATGCACGTGTGTGGCTGGGAGAGCCCGGCTGGCCCTGGCTGAGGTGGTCCCTCTCCATCCCTGAGGCAGCCTGGGTCACGGAGGAGGGTCTAACCAGCGAGGAGGCAGCTGGCCTTAGCAGGCAAAAAAAGCCAGAGCCTGAGGCAGCAGCAGTGGAGGAGAGCTG
The DNA here is from genome assembly GCA_002909625.1 of Bambusicola thoracicus. NCBI lineage: Eukaryota > Metazoa > Chordata > Aves > Galliformes > Phasianidae > Bambusicola > Bambusicola thoracicus. Next base: position 25,426 of record PPHD01002841.1, read on the forward strand.
GTCTGAGAGCTGTTTATGCAGAGACACCACCTCCAACCTTTCCCCACAGCTGAAAATGCTATCTATGCGTGTAGGCGTGTGCGTATTTAGCGAGCTTGATATTTTATCATCAAAAGTTATGGGACTTTAGTGTTTGCTTAATTGTACTCTTCTATAAATATTAATAGGCATGCTGCGTGCAGTTTCACAAAAACAGAGTCTATCCCAGCTTTGCAAAGTCCTAGTCATCTATTTTCCTAGGGTAAGTAATTTTGTTTGATAGGCAAGAATGTTCAGGCTTGCTTTCTAAACATTTATTGAAAATTGGGGATATTTGGGCAGCTTGCTCAGGTAAACCTTTAAGATCTCAAGAGCTCTCAATTTTTCAGAATTCTATGAGCTCCTGAATGTTTCTCAGTTTGTTGTTTGGTTGTTTTTTTTTTTTTTCTTTACTAGTAACACGGCCCAATGTGGGATAGTACAGGATTTAGACCATTTTCTTGATAAATAGAATATTATACTACAGCGTGTACAAAGGAAGCAATGACAACAGCTTATGCTAACTACCCTGTACTACTCAGTTCTGCCCAGTGCTGTGTGAGTCTTTTTAATCACTTAATCACTTATCAGATGAAAAGAGTTAATTCCCCCTTTTTCCTCTTCCCTCTCATCTTTATTGCAGGTATCTATGGGCGTATTCCACTTAAAGACTGAGAATATCCTTCAGTTGCGGATCTCAAAAGAGACTAGACTGACACAGAAGTTAAACACTGACAAAGACTTTACAAGTGTTTCTGGCCATACAGAGAAACTGAGCTTAAGAAATCCACTATAAAGTAGATTTTTATATCAACAGATTTAGCACCTGCAGAATTATCCAGGAATTTTAGGATCAGAAGTCCAGACTTAGTCACCTGAACTGTTTTATGTATCTAACCCCAAAATACTTTTGAAAGGGTTATAGAATGCAACTCCATGTCTTTTGCCATGAAGCTAATTTAATAACTTCTTCCATGCCAGAGGCCATTTGTTCCTAGCCAGAATTTATCATTCCTGCAGTCACAACAGTACCACTGCCATGCTTCGAACTCGTTCACTAGAATTAAATCTCTACTTTAAAAAAAAAAGAGTTGTAAGCTGATTTTGCTGCCAAAGCAAGCTTATTGGATAACTGAGTCCTTTGTCCCTTCAATCATTAAGTTGCTTGTGATCGAGGTATTGTTATCCTTGAAAAAATGTGGAGAGTGCAGGCAGCCTTCTCAGAAATGTGCACCTCATCCTCCTACTGTCTGTAGTGTCAGATCAGCAAGGCAGTCAAGCATGTGCTTACCTTTAGATATCTACTTAGTCCCCTTAACTTGCTGCTTTCACAGCAGGTTATAAAGGCTAAGCACATACTTGAAGATACACATACACTTACCTTTTCCCCTTCTTTATTATAGCACTTGTAACCTGTAAAGAACTCTATCTGTAGCCAAATTCCTGTTGCTATTAATTCTGAAAATAAGCACAAATATTTATGTAAAATCTTAATATGTTTGTCGTGTCTTATCTTTGGAATAATTACTTTAATTAAAGGAATTTATAAAAACTAACATGACGTCTACAAGCCTTAGCAGTAACATTTGTAAATAATGGAATGTAGAGTGGCTGATTTATTAGTCTTAACATATGTACTTGGAACTATGCAGGTAAAACTTCAAGTTGGGAAACAATTCATATGAATACTGTGTTTTATAAAGTAGACAGATGAGTTGTGTTTACACAAGTATAGGGCATACACAAGCTGATTATCATTCAGTATATCGCTCATGTTTAAGTTCTGTAAAATATAAAAATAAATGTAAAACATGTAACTGTACTGCTTCTTAATGGCCATTTGTAATTTGAATTGGCCTTTGATATGGACACACAACACAGGTAACATTGCAAAGATCTTTAATGCTGTATATAGGTACTAATTTAATATTTATTCTTTATACTGTATGTTTTTATACCTGACTGCAGCTGCTACTACAGCTACTACCATGTCTCTACACACATTGGATGAGTCATACTCCAGTGTTTCCTTCCTCCCTTCTCTCCCCAGAAAACTTTCCTTAACCTGTCTCCAGTGCCTTGCAGTCAGGTGAAGTCTTCATTGACCTCTTCATAGCCAGCTCTACCCTCCTTAACCTGTGAACATCTTCAGACACTGCTCCTGTAACTATTTCTTGAAATCTTATTTTCCTTTAGCTTCACTGACTTTTTTTCCTGTCCTCCTATCTCTCATTTTTTGGTATATCATAGTGCTTTGTGATCACTGTTGACCATGTTATCCCATACCACCTCACTGCTAACTTTGACTCGCTTCCAGCACCCATCAGTAATCTCACATTTGGTAAGTGTATTGCAAACACATGGTAAGAACCATCTTTGTCTTCCACATGGATAGAACACTGAGTACTCGTCCTATTAAGAAATCCAGGTTGATGTCTAACTGAGGCTAAGTATACATTTTGCTTGTTGATTTGCTGAAAGAATTGGCAAAAGAATGGCAATGCACTGTTTACATGTGGTAATTTCATGTCATCTTTATGACATTATCTATCTAATGTGACTGCATAGCAAAATAAACAATGTCAAATCATGACTTCTATGTAGGGAAGACTAGTCTTTTAGGCTAGAAGTTTGGCATACAAGCCAAAACCATACATAATTTAAAAACACTTTAAATACTGCCAGAAAAAAAATTGTGTGAAATACGTGTGAATTTGAAAGGAAGAAACTACACAGAAGTTAAGTGGCATAAGAAAATCTTTCTCTCAGTTGTGATCCTTTTAGAAATTCAAGGTTTGTTTTTTTTCTCTTGTGCTTACATGTGTGTCAGTTATGTGTACAACACACAGACTAGAAACATGTACATATATATTTGTGTCTTCATCTGTTTGGAAAAGCACATAATTGCATTCTGAAGGAAATGCAGTTATGTACTCTGAATAGAAATGCTTTCTGTATCGGGTTCCAAGTTAGTCAAGAATACTGCGTGGATCATCATACTAATACACTCAAACACCTTCAGTCCTTACCACCCTGCTCTGCCAGGTGAAGAACTGCTAGACCAATAAGCTGCATTCGTCATTTGCACAAAGGCAAATATAAGTTTGCTTGAGTGAGTCTAGACATAATTGCATGGAGAAGTTTCATTTGTCAATCAGAGATTTCAAGTTGAGAGAACATTTTGCTTACATCTGTCCTTTCTGGTGAATTCTGAACTCGGGTTCGTTATAGCATTAATACTAATAGCAGTAGAAAAGCAAGAAGAAAGATGCACATCATGGAGCAAAACAAAATATTAAGATCAAGAACGATTTAATGTCTGAATTGAACCTCCCTTATGTTATGGAGTTTGAGATGTGCTTGTTCAGTCTACCAGTATTATTTTTTTTTTTCCACAGGAAAACTTCCCCATAAATTCACAAAATATTCTGGTGCTTGGTATGGTTTTACACCCTGAGAATTTATTATTCATGAAATAGGTCTTTTGAAGTACAATTTCTAAGTATTGATGTTTTATCTTTAAACAGCGAACACGAGCACTGGCTTAAAGGCCCACTGACAATCACTCAGGAATAGTTCAGCTGCTCGTGTCTAGGCAAGGTCTTCCCCACACAGGGAACCTTTTGTAAATATTAGTTACTAGAATCACAACACTAATACATGTAGTTAATAATTATCACAATGTGCCAAAACTGCACAGTTTGCTCCCTGATTACAATATTAAATTGCTATTGAGCTGTGGTATTTGCTGCAGGCAATACTACTGAGAAGCCTCCAAAGGCTTAGGTTGGACTCCCCGCACAAGAACGAGAAATGTGTGCCTGCACAGAAAGCACAGGCAGCGCTGGGGTTTGCCAGAAAACAAACAAAACTCAGACAATAGAAGGAAAGTTTTATCAGAACTGAAGTGGCCCTCCACTTGGGAACTGTCATCGTGTGAAAAGAAAATACACACACACATGCTCGATTAGAGCTTCTGTGGCAGGCCATTACCACGGGCTCGGTGATTCAAGCTGTTCGTGGAGGCTCTGAAAGCTTTGTTTTAGTTGCTTTTGATGACATCTAAAAAGGAGGTAAGCCACTTCAGAAAAGTTCAGAGGTTCCTCCTGACATGTTTGCACATCTCCATCAGTGGGAATTTTTCGCTGTTACTTTCGCCTGTTGCACTGTAGACTGAATAGCTGCTACCTGAGAGCTGAGTTGTACATGATGAAGATGAGCCATCATTGCTGGTACCATTTTGCCTTACAAATTTATGATCATTCTAAACCCATACTCTAATCCTCACCTTCAGGTCTTAATTAATTCTTCATATTTCTAAACCAACGAACCAGATGTACCATTTTGAAGAGTCTCCACTGAACGGCGTGAAAATCAGAAAGCAGTCAAACTGTCTCCATAGAATTCAGGCATTTGGGCTGACATCAGCATTCAGGAGAGATCAGGGAAGGGTCTGAAAGGTACAGTGATGTCTGAGCCCAGAACAGGTCCTTCATTAAGGATTCTGCTTGAGGATGAGAGCTGGAAAATGCTTCTGCAATGCAGCTTAATTAATGCTCAGCAATCTGATACACAGGTATAACTGTTATTTGATGGGAGGATTAAGTGTGATATATCTTCCAGGAGTAGAATCACAGAATCACAGTTTCAGACTCAAGGTTTGTTCCTTTCTTCCCTGCAACCAGATCACACTGCTTTGACTTTTCTAAAGGGAATGCGTGTAAGATTTGGCGAAACACTGAAAGGTAGCGCAACCAGAGGAGAGACTGCAGGTATTAGGATATTAATTAGTAGGAGCTGTTAGGGAATGTGGTTTGCAGGTATGAATTCCAACCCTTGCATATACAAAAGCTGTTGAAAGAGAGCACGCAGGCTTTTGAGTTTCTCTAAAGCAAAGCCAGGTGTTTGCACTCGGAAAGTGCAGGTGTGAGTTTATGTACTGAAGTTTATCAGACCCAGGCTGAAACCATATCCCTTATGAGATCATGTGCCGTTGTCCAGCTTCTGCATCGTTAAGGCATGCTGTTCATGGAGGTTCTGGGAGTTACTCTTGCAGTTGGTATGCTGGGTTTTCTAACTCATTTCTTTTGTGAGCTTTATGATCTCCTTAAAAGAGCTGTGTGAGTTACATGGGGCAAGGCTTCCATCCTCCTTCAGAAAACATATGTTGAATTGAAATAGTAATAATACTGCAACCCCTAAAATAGGAACCAAAGAAGAGCGGACAAGTATTTGCTGGCTGCTTCACTAAAACTGCGTGTAGGTACCTTAGCTGAATTCAGTATTTCATTTCAGTATTGGAAGCTCACCTCAGACACTTCCTCAGAGAAGACACTAGTGCTTTCATTTATGCACTTGCTGAATTGCAGAGCGTGTGTTGCAGGTCTCAGCTGTCAGCCTTATATTGTGAGCCTCTTGTCCAGAAAGAAATGTCATTCCTAAATTAAATCACAAAGGTGTAAAAAAGAAAAAACGAAGGGAAATATTTCTCTCTAGACTGTTCTTAGGATTCTTCTGAAACCCAGGTCATAAAATCAAATAGGAAGAAACTGTTGTGCCATTGAATCTATCCTTCTTGTTTCCTAGTATCTATTTTATGGGGCATTGTCGTGCCTGCTTTTAAATGTCCCTAGCAAGGACTGTATCTGTGGGTTCTTTTTGGCTCATGCATGAAACTCAGACTAAGATGGTCAGATACTTCTGCTGATTCTGTTCTGCTAGGCATCACTGAGATACTTTATATCCTGACAGCAACCCCTCTTCAAGAATCACCTGAGAAAGCGAGTAGGATATAACAAGTAGTAGGGGCCCGCTCTCTTTCTTTCAGTTTCTTCTCTTACAGCAGCTAACATAGGAAAAGATCAAGGCTTGTCACAGAAAACAAAAAGCAAAGAGCTACCTGGTGCCGTATGTTACGTTGGCAGGTACAATTAATTATTTATGCAGTACCATTGGTACAGCAGCAGACAGGTCGGGCTCCCGATTATGCTGTCTGTGGGCATTTTGCTGATGTATGTCAACACCATACTTGGTCAAGTATTACGGTCCCGTACCACTGCTGGGCGTGTCTGTCTTTTATTTGTGAATTACAACTTAAAGAACGGGTTACAGCTGACAGGAAAATGGCATTTCATGCAGCATAAATGTGTTGTAATTCCTGATCGTGCAATAATTTTGATCTGATCCTGCAGCCTGGATTCTGGACAAAATTGATTGGATTTGAAACTGTAACACAAGAACTCGAGTAACTGTATTTAGTGTATATTATTCCCACTGGAAAACCTGAAATCTAGAATCTTTAAAAAGGTTAAAATGAAGAGAAAGAGCCAAGTGAGGCTGGTATTATTTTGGGGCTTGTATAAAAGCTTTTCTTCTCACACTCACTAATAAATCTCACTCTCCCACTAACTTCTAGGTGAATTTAGAGAAGGTTTTCTACTCTGTACAGGGCTGTACCTTTGAAACTCATCTCCTGTAATTCACAGTCAGCCCACTATCACTGCCAGCCTGAGCTGAGATGGGCTGCGACTTCCCTACCTGCTCCTCCTAGCGAAGATTTGCCATCAGTGCTGACAAGACAGTGGCAGCCTCACTAGCTGTAAGTGACATCTCTCCTCGCTGACAAAATATCCCATCAGCCCGTATTAGTCTGGAGAGCGCGTCTCTCCCGAAAAGCCCTCGTAGGCACGAGTCACAGTGTGAAAGCCCTACCATCAGGGCAACAGTCAAATTTTATTCTCAGGCTGGCCTCACATGTTAACTTATCACCAAACTAAACTCTGCTGAAAGGCTGGAGCTTGTATTCACATAGGGTGGAAATTGGTTCCACTGGGAGAGCTTCAAAGTCATTTCAGCCATTAAACTGTGGCTGGATGTATCATAAGTACAGGAGAGGTCGAGGCACTGCCTGTGAACCACGGGGACTTGGTAAAGAAGTTCCTGGGAAATTGGCAGAGCTATTGTGTATTCTGTTTCAGTCTGGCTCTGCAGCGGGAGCGAGTCGCATCTGTACATGAGACTCATTATGCTTCCTCTGTTTAACATACCAATTACTTTCTGTATTTACCATGTTTAGAGCGACTTCATGTCAAAAATTAATAACGCTAAAATAAAGAGCAGCGCTGGTGTGTGCTAAAGGGGAAGGAAAGCAGGCTAATAGAATGTGTGATAGAGAAGGAAGGTGAATTTGCAGCTGCAGGGATCGCATCCAGATGAATTTCACGGTGTGCAATGGCAGGGGTCCCACTGAGGCCCCTGTGCTCTTTAAGGCGCACTTCAGGCAGAGATAAGTGTATCTTGAGAGGTGCAGCGCCTAAGTAATTTCACCCTGCAAGCAGTGTAAACAAGTAGCAGTGCCAGTCATCCCCTACATGAGTTTCACTCCTCCACATTTCTTGCACATGCCTCAATATTGTGCAGAAGTGCTTGGGGTCAAGTGATTAAGGTTGGAGGACAAGATGACGGGTAAATGTTTTTGGAGTTTTTTAACAGACCCTTGTACAAGCTTGGGCAAGTGAGGATACGTTGGTTCATCCTTGTTGATTCTAGCAGCAGGGCTCTGATCTCCCTTTTCAAAACTCAAGGGTCCACAAAATATTTTACCCAGATTCCCCAAGGAATCTGACAGTTCTGTTGCATGGCACTTCCTTAAAGTATCGAATTCAGTACCTGTCTGGCAAGAGGACTTGAAGTGCTAAGTCTGTAGTAGGCAGCATACCCTCACACAGAGTAGTGTTCCCTCACTCTAATTGATCGCAACAAACAACAGATTGGATGGCCTCTTGGTGGGAGGTAACTGGAAAAGAACTTTATTGATCAGTGGCACTGGAAGAGTTGTCATTAATAGAGGTCATGAAAACAGCTCTAATATTTATAACCAAATCAGATGGAATTTATGTTTTCATTAAAAGAATGCCTCTCTATGGCTCAACCTCAGTAACCCATAGAAGACCTCAAGCAACTGGTATACAGACATATACTGTTATTTGTATTATAGTATGCCTCCAATGTCAGCAGGACACCTTCTCTAGACTGGAATGAGAAGGATCCTAGTTTCTACATCACTTCACTTACTGTCACCACTGATTCCTTATGGAACACTGTGTGAGGGAGAAAGGTGAGAAGCTCTGAATCTGTCTACTTGTTTTGGTAGGCTGAAGGAGTGTTAAAAAATTTACTTTCCCATTTTCTTTCAGTAGGCAACTTCGTGCACATCCTTGTGGTTGAAGAGGTGCAAATTCTTCTAAAAGACAACCAGAAACACACTTCTTATTTTACCTTCTTTTGACTTTGTTTTCTTTTCAGTATAGGCTCAGTACTGCTAAAAGGAAGGAGATAGGAGTCCAAGGAGATAGGGTTCCAGCAGTACGATAGCAAAGAACAGGCCCAGTGTGATTCCCTTTGCTTACTGACTCTGCTCAGGTACTCAGACTCCCTCAGGCAGCAAGTTCAGGTGCAGATACA